>JAODOY010034435.1:0-11422 GCA_025399855.1 Forbesichthys papilliferus | reverse complement strand
AGCACTGTAAGACAGTGACATTAGCTAGCAGGGTACAGCACTGTAAGACAGTGACATTAGCTAGCAGGGTACAGCACAGTAAGCTAGTGACATTAGCTAGCAGGGTACAGCACAGTAAGCTAGTGACATTAGCTAGCAGGGTACAGCACTGTAAGCTAGAAGCACCAGAGCATTTAATCCCCACCCACAATGGGGGAAAAACATATGACTCGCTCCATTTGCTCCACATCGCTTTGTGACAAGCATGTGACTAGTGTCACTAGCTAGCATGTTGCTAGCCAGATAGTAAGTGGCATTAGCTAGCATGTGGCCAGCCAGCTAGCTAGTGGCATTTGCTAGCATGTGGCCAGCCAGCTAGCTAGTGGCATTCGCTAGCATGTGGCCAGCCAGCTAGCTAGTGATATTAGCTAGCATGTGGCCAGCCAACTAGCTAGTGGCATTAGCTAGCATGTGGCCAGCCAGCTAGCAGGCCATCGGTAGCTTCAGCTGACCTCTTCAGGACGACGGGCACTGCAGTCGCCGGGCTCCTCTTCAACCCCTCGATGATCTCGGGAGCCTTGTCGCCGTAGATACGGTACACAGCTCGACGCTGGATTACCTCAGAGGTCCCACCCAGGCAGTCGTCCAATCGGAAGCGGTCCTGCTCTTCAGGAGAGAGACGGGCCAGCTTTTTCTGGACACTCTCCAGGACGCGGATGGTGGCCAGATTAGTCTCCAGAACCACATCCAGCTGGGGCAGAAACACACTGTTGTTACTATTGTTACACACAGTTGGGTTACTGCATGTCAAGACATCTCCCCACTGATCTAGACAAGCTGCGTGCAGCAGCCGCTCCCACCTCAAACCTCTCGTCTTCACAGCGATGCAGCTGCTCTTCGTAGGGAGTCTTCTTGGAGCTGACGAAGGTTGAGTCTTCTGACCAGGAGGGAAAGCTGACCCAGGTGTCGTTCAGCACCTGCAGACATCACATGCGGTCAGGTTAGCATCACACTAGACATGTTGAAGTTAGCACCACGCTAACCATGCTGGTGCTAGCGCAACGCTAACCATGCTGGTGCTAGCACCACGCTAGACATGTTGAAGCTAGCACCACGCTAACCATGCTGGTGCTAGCACCACGCTAGACATGTTGAAGCTAGCACCACGCTAACCATGCTGGTGCTAGCACCTCGCTAAACATGCTGGTGCTAGCATCACGCTAAACATGTTGAAGCTAGCATCATGCTAGACATGTTGAAACTAGCACCACGCTAGACATGTTGAAGCTAGCACAACGCTAACCATGCTGGTCATGCACCACGCTAACCATGCTGGTGCTAGCACCACGCTAGACATGTTGAAGCTAGCACCCTGCTAGACATGTTGAAGCTAGCATCACGCTAGACATGTTGAAGCTAGTACCATGCTAACCATGCTGGTGCTAGCATCACACTAGACATGCTGGTTTTAGTACCACACTAACAATGCTGATGCTAGCACCATGCTAACAATGTTGACGCACCAGGTTAGCATGATGCTAGCCATGTTGCTAAAAGAGCACCCGACCGCAGCATGCTTTCATCACCTCCTTGCAGATGGCCGTCCGCCCGCTACATTTGGGCTGCTGGAAGGTTTTGGGCAGCGCCCGGTAGCTGGAGCCCAGCCGCTTGCAAGAGGCGTAGTCCACCTCCCGGCCCCCGCCCCCCTCCATGTAGCGATCGGCCAGGCCTGAGGGGGCATGGGAGAGCTCCTTGTCGCCCAGAAAAGACTTGAACTGAGTGTAGAGCTCTGGGAACTTCCTGCAGGAGACCGGAGACAACCAGAATGACTTCCTGCAAACACTAAAACACCAAACATACCATGAACAACGAGGTCTGTTCGTCCTCTCACCCCAGGAATGGCGTGACCAGCTGCAAAAGCTCCGCCCCCGACACCACCTCCTGGTTGAACAGGGCGATGCAGCGCAGGAAGTTCTCATATACCTCCTGGCTCTTAAAGAGACGGCGCACCTGAAAGTACGAGAGAGAGAGAGCGAGCGAGAGAGAGAGAGAGACATGACTGGATGCACACAACAGGTTTCAGAGCAGGCGTGAGCCAATCAGAGCCCTCACCTTATCAAAGAAGGTGAGCTCCCGTAAGACACCGTGCTTCCCCACAGCAGCGAAGGACTGGTCTTTGGTGCAGGAATACTTCATCTTCTTCTGAAAGTAAACAGAAGCACACTTGGTGTTCTGTCCTCAACCAAACTCATTAGGCTGACAACACTCAACTAACAACTGCAGGGGGCTAGTGCCTTGCTCAAAGACACCTGTGACCGTACCTTGAGCAACGGCGTCATGTGAGGCAGCAACATGGGGCGTGGTCTCTTCTTGCCCTGCTTGCCATCCTCCTCAGACCTTCTCAGCACATCTTTAGCGCCGCTCAGAGAGCTGCCTGTGAACTGCACAGAGACACCATGGAGACAGACAATGTGTCACACCACCCACACAGCTCCTCCCACAGGCCCCGCCCCTTAGAGACACACACACAGCTCCTCCCACAGGCCCCGCCCCTTAAAGACACAGCTCCTCCACCTTAAAGAGACACACACACACACAGCTCCTCTCACAGGCCCACCTCTTAAAGACACACACAAAGCTCCTTAAACAAACCCCGCCCCTTAGAGACCCACGCACACAGCTCCCGCCCCTTAGAGACACACATCTCCTCCACTAGGCCCCGCCCCTTAGACACACCCACACAGCTCCTTTATCAGGCCCCGCTCCTTAAATACACAAACACAGGCTCCACCACCAACATACAATATCATATTGTCACCTTCCTAAAATTATGGCCCATGGAATTCTTTTCAGGTTTTTCAGAAAATACAAAACTAACATTGACAGGCCGTTACACTACAGGGGAAGAATCGCAGGATCTGTTCAACTGAGGATGTGAGATCTGATTTTACCAGAGGTGGCAGAATCATGAAATGATTTTTAACCCTACATTATTAGAGGAAGGTGATGATATCTGGCAGGGGACACAACCTGTTATTAAAGTTAATGTTGATATTGGCCTTAGAGGTCAGTCAGAATCCAACAGAATAAAATCCACAGCTTTTATTAGAGGCATGATGTTCTGACAGACGTGGTTCTACTGACCAGGGACCTCTTGGCGTCGGGCAGGAACTGGCCAAACTCAGCCAGCAGGTCCTCCTGCCCGTTAAAGAGGCTGGCCACCTTGGAGAACACCTCGTCCTCCGTCATGCTGCCGCTGGCCCGGCCTCCACGGCCCTCCTTCACCTCTAGCTGCTCCTTCTGGACACACAGCAGCACAGGGTCAGCGGCTGTCCTCTAGGGCGCCACCAGTGCACACGGCTCCCTCTAGTGGCTCACTGCCACCATCTAATCTTATGCCGCCGAAGATTTAGACTTAAAATACCAAATAAAACACCTTAAATAAAGCAATGTGCTAATGGAGTGACGATGTTCTGTAGAACACAACACATACATGTTAGCTTACCTGATATTATGCATATAGTGACACTCCAGTGTCAATAGCTATGGAGGACCAGGACTGCCATAATAAAAAATAAATATATAAAAGTATAAATAAAAGTATAAATACTTTAATAAATATAAAAATAATTTTAAAAATTACATTTTTGTATACATACATGCCTACAGTGCATACTGGTAGGCCTAAAATTCCCCTGTAGTATCGAAATAGGTATAGAGAGCCATGAAATTTCATTGGTATTTGTAAAGACTACTACATTTCTGGTATGGTGACATCCCTAATGTGTATTCACGTAACTCCGCCCCATCGGCTGAATGGAAGCATAGAGCAGAAAAACCAAAACAAAGGGAAAAAAACAATTAATCGTAATCGAGGTACAATGCTCAATTAATCTTCATTTTGATTTTAGGTCAAATCATCCAGCCATACTATTATTTGGTGTGTACCTGGCAGGTGTGTACCAGGGGTGTACCAGTGTCTATTCATACTAGGTGTGTACCAGTACCTGGTAGGTGTGCAGGATCTCCAGGAAGGCCCGGTAGGTCTCTGGCTGGTCCAGGAAGCGGTTTTTGATCTTGTTGACGTAGCTGATGGCGCTGTCAAACTCCACGGGGCTGGGCTCTGAGCTAGGGGGGAGCGGGGCAGTGGAGGGAGGAGCGGGGCCCGGGGCCTCCTTGCTGGCCAGGGGGAGGGGCAGTCTGGGGGAAAGGTCTGCTGGGGGCGGGGCCTCCACAGCAGGTGCCGGTGGGGCGGGCGGAGTGGGGCCAGGCTCACTCTGGGGCGGGGGAGGGGCCGCTGAGGGGCTGCTCACCGCCGGGCCCCCCGACACCTGGGAGCCAGAGAGCTTTTATTGTGAAGACACACAGGAAGCATAGTCAGCAGCTGTAGTGTTATGAGGCCCCTGCCCCAGGTGGGGGGGGGGTTTGGGAGCTCACAGAACACCATCATACATGTTCACGTCAAGGCTTCACTGCAGACATCTGCTGCTGTACGGAATGGATGGCTGTTTTGTTGGCCACATTGGTTCACGTGACAGCCTCACCTCATATGCATCTTTTACTGCCAACTGGTGGGCATCTAATATATTAGCAATGTATACAGTAGCTCACGCACACCAGAGATAATGTGAGAATGATATAATCTAGTTCAACTTTTTCCGGCTCCAAACTATGGTTATTATATTGGCCTTCAAAAACGCATCGTCGGTCAACCTCTACATCATACATGTTCACACACACACACCACTCTTCTCTCTCAGCAACAGGTCAGGACTGTAGAAAGGTAAATCTAGCACCCCCGCTCCACACCTAGTTCATGCAGTCAATTCTGTGTGCAATGTCCTACTGGAAAATGCAGACATGTCCCTTAAAAGTCCACATCTGGAAGGCAGAATGTTTCTCCAGTGTGTATCGACTCCTGCAGCATTAATTATGCACACAGATGTAAGTTACTGACACTCCTTTACCATGTCACAGAGCCCTCTGTAGTTGGCACCCCATATGAGAAGATTCAAGTATTTATATTTGTTTGTGCTTTGTTTCTACACATAAAAATAAAGATTTGTTCTCAAACAACAAATTAAACATGGTTTTTTACAATAGTGTGACGTCCTCACCACCGCATGAATGTGAATATAATTCACAATTATCAGTGAAAACAAAATAAACATTTGTGCATTATTATTACAATCTTTGAGGTTTATTTTATAGAAGCAGATGATGCCACCGGCCTTCCGATTGTCTCGCTGTTATGGGCCGAATCGTTCCTAGGGTTAACTAACTAGTTAACCCTAACATGTACATTTAAACTTATTTTTCTAAAACATTTTTTATTTAGCGTGCACAAATTAATCAAAATACTTTATTCACATTCTTTCTTGTCATATGGGGTGCCAACTTCACAGAGGTGACAGACACTTGCTTTTGGACTGGGCGCTGACAAAAATTTGTGTAGTACCTTTTCTCTTTATCCTGGAGAAAATTACATTTGAATTTGCAATGTTGACAGTGGAAGTGTGCTTTGTGGTCCGAGGAATAAACACTGAATTAGCTGATGGATGTCATGTTCAAGCCACCAGGAGGAAAAGGTCACCAACATTATGTCAAAAAGCCAGCCAGTCATGATAAAGTGGTTGTCTGTTTCAATGGCATGCTATGTCCCAACTTCCACATCTGCGAGTGATATACAAGATGGTAAAGGTGCTTTTATTCATTCTCTGCATTGAACCCATCCCTCAAGGGAGCAGCAGATGCTAATGTGTCTACAGTAGGAAAATGCAAACAGCATTGACTGCATGAGCAGTAGGTGCTAGAGAGTGGAACAGTAGATATGCCTGTCTGCAGCCCTGGCCTGTTGCTGGTTGATGAAGTGTGGCACACCATGAAGCACAAAATATGGCAATATTTGGTACCATATAACCATAACATGCACTTGCACTTGAAGACCTAAATAACTGTAGAAGGAAGGGGCGGATTCTACTTGATAAACTTCACAAACGAGTGTCTTCAGTAGCCACATGTTTATAAGTGTGAGCAAAGGAGATCTGATATTACAGTGTGTTTTATTCATCAGATTTTAAATGAGTGTATGCATGTCTTCACAAAAAAGATTCACAAGGTAAAACATAATGTGATAGCGCTGGGGGGTGGGGGTGTAGGCTATGGGGCTGGCTGTCCTGTGAATTGTTTATCCAAGTAATCCAGTGAATCGAACACACTTTCCAATTTGAAAATGGTAAGAAAACTAATTCAAGTTGACCCGACTTGTTGGCGAGGATGACAAAAGGAAGACTATAGTTTGTCAGACTAAATGGCATATAGGAAGGAACATATAGGCCTTCTGATTGGTCAGACTGCATGTCAATCAAAACTACAGCCATGTTGAGTTGTTTGGTACCTGGCTTCGATTGGCGTAAAAATGTTATACATGTTACATGCCCAATTTCATTCAGTTGTGAAATTAATGTAATGAACTCAAACATTTATTTGCATTATCATGACATGAAAAAGTTTGAATGGACTACCAGGCACCAATTTGTGTATTTATTTGCATTTTTCCAACTGTCCCAACTTTTTCACAAATGGGGTTATATTTCCCTCTGTCTCATTTGGACCTTGTCTCAAGCCCATTTTAATGCACATCTTGTTGCTGTTGTTTGTTTGTGTGGCTTAAGGCTGTTCTGGTAAATCTTAGTCAAAGAGACTGGACCTTGCACCGTTCATGAGTATTGTTCACATGAAGACAGTGCTGGATTACATGAGATCAGGACCTGCCCACTGCAGCTATACATGGGGAACCAGGAGCTTGGCTCCATCAGGTTTTCCTTGCTTTAAGGTGATGTTTGGTTTTGATATCCAGGTGGATGAGCACATGAGCTGACACATTAGTAGGTAGGTAGGCCTACACGCTCACATGAGCTGGCGTATTAGTAGGTAGGCCTACAGGCTCACATGAGCTGGCGTATTAGTAGGTAGGCCTACACGCTCACATGAGCTAACACACAGTAGGTAGGCCTACAGGCTCACATGAGCTGGCGTATTAGTAGGTAGGCCTACACGCTCACATGAGCTGACACACAGTAGGTAGGCCTACACGCTCACATGAGCTGGCACACTGATATGCAGGCCTACATGCTCACATGAGCTGGCGTATTAGTAGGTAGGTAGGCCTACATGCTCACATGAGCTGACACACAGTAGGCAGGCCTACACGCTCACATGAGCTGGCACACAGATATGCAGGCCTACATGCTCACATGAGCTGACACACAGATATGCAGGCCTACAGGCTCACAGCTAGGAATGTGCAACACAAGCCCATCAGCCCTTGCTGCCCCATGTGCTCTGCTCTGAAAGACATGCTGCACTCACTGGTACAACCAGGTCACCTGAACACTACGCTGTGAGCTATGTGCTGGTGACCCCCCCACCTAACTTCATCTTGAACCAGCCTGATATTCCCTGGTGACAACCCCCCCCCCCCCCCCCCCTCCTCCACCTAACTTCACATTGAACCAGGGTTATAAAATATCAGGGGTTCATTTATTATAATTCATTATGATAGTGATATTAGTTCAAATCAAAACATTTTAACTAAACTGGCATTAACATAAAAAGGACAACAAAACAGACTAAACACATACTGTTAAATCCATAGGATCTCTCACCTGGGTGGAGAAGGGAGACTGCAGGAAAACAATTCCATTCTTGGGAATCTCTATCCGATACCCAGGAGGCAGAAATGCATTGAAGCCCAGAACGAGGTCTGGGTGTCCATGGAAGAGCTGGGACACTCTGTTAATAACGCCTGGTGTGTCGATGCTGCTTCAGGGGAGACAGGATGGTGGAACGGTGTGAGCTGGTCAACAACGTGGTAATATTATGGCACACACACACACACACACACACACACACTTAACATCTCACCTTTGTGACTTGAACTCTTTCATGATGTCTAGAAACTTGTTGTATATTCCGGGATCATTTCCAAACCTCATTTTGACTTTGTCCAGGTATGACAAGGCATCTTCAACCTAATTACAGGAAAGAATAACAATGCATCCGTAATAAAATGACAGTGACATAATCCACAACGCAGGCAGTCCAACACGCCAATACATCACGCAAATGTTTTACCTTCTATTAAGATGAATCCAGACACACTTATATTGTGATTTTAAAATGTGCTGTTCACAACATAAGACCCAGACAAAGGACATATTATGTTTTGTGTCACAACGGCCTTCGGGACGACCCAACTACGTGCTACTGCAGCACCGTAATAAGCACACTAAATCTGCGTGAGCGAGTTTTTACTGGAGTATTACTACCAGTGATAGTCCGTACTATAAAAATAAGAAACAAAGGAGGCAAATCGTAAATATAGGACTGCAGGTTAGCTAAGCTGTTAGCCAGTGGTGGCTGGTGCTGGTTAACAAACATCACAGGTTCGGTGTTCACATTGTTTATTACAAATAATTAACACACAAAAAGAATGTTTTCAGCAGCTAGCAGGAGGCTAACACGCTAGCATCGTTAGCTCCGTTAGTAAACTGATATGGAGAACCAGCAGATTGTACTCATTCAGGACACATTTAACCCAAACACAACCGCACCAGACAAGCCCTCCGCGGGCCACGGGCGGGCCTGGCCCGCAGTGTCCTGCCGGACTGCGGGGGGACAGCCCGGAAACAGTAGACAAAATGGTTCTCCTTCCAGGAGATTTACCTTCAGCTTCTGGAAGTGCTGCTGCTGCATCTGTTTCTGGCTGACTGCTAACGGCTTCTCCTGGACCGGGTTCATCTTGGTGCTGTGACTATGAATCTTGGCCATGGTCCGGGTCCCGGAGCCCCGACTGGACCGGTAGGCTCCGGCGGGTCCTCAGCCGCGAGCTGGTCGACCAACGTTCGCCCCGCTCAGAGCAGCACGGACAGACTACTCGATGCGACTTTGTTAAAACGACATTAATAAATAAGTAACAATATACACAAAAATACGCTCCAGGAAAAACAGCATGAACAGACAATGGTGTTCGACCCTCTCTTTAAAATAAAAAGAGCCTGTCGCTTTAAATTCGGCGTCCGGAAGCCTGAGTAGTACATTAGGATTGTATGGCGCATGCGCGAGGAGGAGGAGCCGGCTTTACACGTCAGATTCAGTGACACCCACATGAATGCTACAAAGGCGCCTTGTTTCGCCGTAGACATTTAGATTTGCCTCGTTACAAACACCGTGAACATCGTTTTGCAATCAGCTGATCAATGATGAATGAACGGATCAATTGACGTTATTAGATACATCTTTTATTTTTGTCACATAAAATAAATCACACAATGAAAATTATAAGTTGTGCAAGACAAACTTCTACAACACACTAGGTTATAGGTTGAACAAGTATTACTCTTTATTGCATTTCTAGCAATAAGTCTTCTGACGTCACCTTGCAGTTTCAGACAGCTTGCTGCTTTTACTAGTAGGCCTGGTGGAGGTTTTACTGGGAGACCTGGTGTAGGAGACTAGGGTGGAGGAGTCTATGATGGAGGTAACTGGGAGGCCTTGGATGCTCCTCTCCACCTGTTGAGCCACTGCAGCAAAGACGCATCAGGCAGTGCATTCTTGGCCGGCTGGTCCCACCTACAAGACAAGACACTGGTAAAGGCCCCATGACGTCCACGGGTGGGCTGGTCCAAGCATACTTCACACTGACGCGTCAGCTATTTATGTATACAAAAAAGTGCTACCACTAAAATGTTAATGTGCACACATTGTTTCCTGTGAACAATATTGGTGTATCCAAGATATTCGCTAGAAAGAAATATTTGTATACGCCTAGAACCAGAGCCGGCCCAAGCCTTAATGGGGCCCTGAGCAGAATTTACTTTGGGGGCCCTCTACCACCTCTGCACTGCCAATAATATTCACTTTTATCGACGCTTGATCATTCGCACACTAGCTGTAAATCTAAAACACCCATTATTAATGTCAGGGTTCCCACTGGGTTGTCAGGGTTCCCAAATGTAAAACTACATTACTTTTCCTTAACCATTAGTTTGATGTCCGTGTAAAAGAGATAGGCACCATGACAACGATAAAAAAAAAAAAAGAATATTGATGTGATGATATTTGACATAGTAAAGTAAAGAATCGATGGTTAAATTAGATTTTGAATGGAACGGAAATCTTCCTTATATGGGGGTCTGGGTCTGGGTCTATGTCCCCCCCCCCCCCCTGAAACTTTTGAGCATCAAACATCCTATTCCTGCAGTCTGGTCAATTTTAAAACATCAATTTGTGCCTTTTCTCCATCAAAGTTTGTAAAGGAAAAGGCTAAATTTAGGCATCAGGTTTAGGCATCATCTGTATTGCTTTCAAATGATCCTGCAGATCAACTTTTTTCATGTACTATTGTTATACTGCTGAGGTAAAAAACACAGACATGCTCTACTCTTCTGTCCTCTGTTCGGGGAAGGAACCTTCCTCAAGCACTTAAATCCATAGGCGTCAATTGGGTATGGGTATTATATCAGTTATAGATTAGATTATATTATATTATTATTATTATTATTATATAGTTATAAAGCTGATCCCAAGGTATGGCAGCTGCTGTACCTCTGGAGGGCTCTCATAACCCAGAAAAGGCGTTGGGTAACAATGAAACAAGCAATGTTTTGGGGGGATTTGTAACATTTTTAAGACAAAATCTTTTTGTTTTGTTGTCATTTATGAGGCAATGGAAACTTTACCATCTCTGACAGGAACATTGCAATTTCATTTTAGGTTTATGGTTGAAACATTCAAATTTAAGCCAATAAAGTTTGTCTGGTTGTATGTACAACCACGAACAGCACATGATGTCCCTGAGCTCTGGAACATTGTCCACCAGGGGACCAGGTGGTAATAGCAGACCCACCAGTGCACCAGGGTTCTCTGGGCCTGCTGGCTGTAGCCCAGGCCCTGGCTGCAGTGCTGCAGCAGGGTTCGGACCCTGGGAACCAGACATCTGATCAGCTGCTGGTCTTCCTCTGTCACCCGGGCCAGCAGCGCTGAGGGGACATCAGAGTGTCAGGGTGGGTGGGGACCCCTTGTAGAGCAGGGGTGTCACAATGTATATGCTAACCCTAACCATGGTGCTATGTGGCTAACCCAAGCTAGTGTGTTGTGTGGCTAACCTAAGCTAGTGTGTTGTGTGGCTAACCCAAGCTAGTGTGCTGTGTGGCTAACCCAAGCTAGTGTGTTGTGTGGCTAACCTAAGCTAGTGTGTTGTGTGGCTAACCCAAGCTAGTGTGCTGTGTGGCTAACCCAAGCTAGTGTGTTGTGTGGCTAACCTAAGCTAGTGTGTTGTGTGGCTAACCCAAGCTAGTGTGCTGTGTGGCTAACCCAAGCTAGTGTGTTGTGTGGCTAACCTAAGCTAGTGTGTTGTGTGGCTAACCCAAGCTAGTGTGCT
>JAODOY010034424.1:0-21463 GCA_025399855.1 Forbesichthys papilliferus | reverse complement strand
ACACACACACACACACACATCTATTTACCATGTTGCCCTTCTGTTTGTTTCACATGATTCATTCACCCTGGTTTAGTCTCGTGATCAATATTTCCAAGAGAGAGTAGTAGGCTACATTTACATCAAACAAACAATAAAATGTAGCATATCAAATCAGGAATATTTGTTAGTTTTGTAACTAATGAAATTCAGCACCCAATAAATAGTCAACATAATAAAATAAAAAAAGATTCCTTTAGGAAAATATTAATCTTAAAAGGATTTTGTACCAGAAACATAAAATGTCTCCTTACGAGATATGATGTTAGGTTTAAATTGTGTTTCTATTGTGTGTATATAACATAACATAAATGGAGTAGGCCTAAATGTCTGATGTTTACTGAGCTGGCCTATCCTTCAAACAGGCCACTTTTCAAAGTCCAATGTGGTACATACGGAATTAAAAATCCCTCTTAAAAGGGCTGTTTTGTTACCTGACTCAGCTCTCTTGCGAATGAAAGGAGCTCTTTTACGGATGAAAGCAAAATAAGTTTGGCAGAAGTTTGAGTTCAGTTTACTTGCTCACTTGTTAATGCACTTACTCGAGTTTATTATTCTGGGCTAATAGAAGCTTGTTATTTCAGCAGCTCATCAATGTTGCTGTGAAACATAAAGTTCCCTGCCTAAAGCCATGTTTTTAATTAAACCACTAGTCAGGGTTATAAAATGACAGTCCAGTTTTAACTTTTTAGTCCATGACCCCCAAATCATTACAATGTCAGAGACTCGCAAACCCCACTTTCCCCAGAGGTGATTGAAGCACAACAGCTATAGCCTAATATAATTTACGCTTAAGCAATAACACGCAAGAGGGAGTGCGTTTTAGACTGAATATCGTATGGCTGTGATTCGGTAGAGAATCATCACAGCCGTTAATAATAGTAATAAACACAGAAAAGTATTTGTTTAATGTTTAATTTATTTGGCTCTTTTAAAAAAAAATTAGTAACAGTTATTAGAATGTCGGTAAAGTGGTGTGATACTTGCATTGTTAAAAGTCTATTTGCTGCCTCTTGTCCAATCAAATCACTTGGTCGGAACTAACTGTTGTATAGGCTAGTATCAGAATAAATCATACAAAATAATGTATATACTGATAACAGTAATTGCTGAAATTGACCTTTCCTCTGTTTAACTTGGGTAGCAAAAAAATAAAGAATAGTTGATGCTGCTAGTCATCTCTCAATCTAATTTACTTTAATCTATACTGTAATACAAAGTCAAATTACAGCAGTGATTATCTGACAAGTCCTGTGTCATTATTGCTGAATTAGATTAAATATACCAAATCAATAATAAACAATCCTGCCGTCAGCCACCTGGTATCCTGCTGCAAATGTAGATTAGAATATAAGATTAGTAAACACAACAATATTAATGTAAACAGATGATAAGACTTTATAGGTCTATATCCGTGATTCCACAGCAGAGGAGAAACTCCACTGTGCAGGTGACAAGTACGTAAAATAGTCAGACTCAGTCCAAGAGTCCAATTCAGCAGATTTGCCAGTAGGGGAGCCTGTGAGGGTCAAACCCTCTCTGACATGGTGAGGCAAAGAACGTAACAGCATGTCTTCAACAAGCAGACCCCCTCCACGCAACCCTGAGCAGTAGACCAACTCTGCTGGCAGATTCTCCAGGTTGTTGCTGCGCACGTCCAGCCTGAACAGCTGCCTCAAAGCCCCCAGCTCTGGAGGCAGAGACCCCACGGAGTTGTGAGATATGTTTAGGATGCGCAGCTCCGTGCAACAGCTGAAAAGCTCTGGGGGTAGGCTCTCCAGCCTGTTGCTGCTGACATCCAGCTCTGTGAGCAGCTGCAGGGCTCTAATCTCCCCCGGCAGCCTTTCTAGAAGGTTACCGGCCAGCAACAGCCTGCGCAGGCGGTGCAAAGTAAAGAGTGCCGGGGGCAGGCTCTGGAGATGGTTGTGAGCCAGGTCCAGAAGCTCCAGGGCCCGCAGTGCGGCCACACTGGCAGGCAGGGCAAGAACGCGGTTGTAGGCCAGCCTGAGGCAGGAGAGCCGTCGGAGGTGAGCCAGACTCAGCAGCTCCTCCAGGGTTCGCAAGCTGTTATTCTGCAGGTCCAGGGTGCGCAGGTTGATCAGGGCCAACAGGGCCGAAGGCAGCCGCTCCAGCTGGCAGCCCTGCAGGTGCAGCTCCGTCAAGCCGGCCACCCGCCTCAGACCGGTCAGCGCCAGGAGCCTGGAGCCGCCGTTGTGGATCTCCAGCCTGACCAGGCTCCCTGCCACATCGCACAGCTCCCCGGGAACACGCTGCAACGTGCCCCGGAGCACCAGCACGCGCAGGCGCCGTAGCTGACGGAGACTCCTCAGAGCCCAGCCGTGGCCTCCGCTGCTGCTGCCGTCACAGCCCAGACCCCCAGAGAGGTGCAGCTCATGGAGGCCCCGGAGGGAATAGACCCAGGCAGGGATCTCTGTGGCCTGGGTGAAGGTGAGGTGGAGGGCCTCTAGACGCTCCTGGAGCACCCCGAGGGCAGCAGGATCCACAGCTGCACTGCAGTGGTAGAGGTGCAGCTCCCTGTTGAAGCATGGGTCACCATGTGGACAATAAAGGCATCAGTGACACTGGCAGATATACAGAGATCTTGTCTCAATGTGGGGGTTTACACCACACTAAAGTAGGGGTCTGCAACCTCTACTATCAAAAGAGCCATTTGTGCCCACTGTATATATTTATCTGCCTGGAGCTGCAGAAAATATATTACTTTTAATGCAGATAACAGACTATAAGTCTATGTTAGCCTATCAACATTATTAATAGGTCTACATGAGAATGAATTCATTTTACCCAGGGGAGTGAATGGGACATTAAAATGCTAAGTGTATGCCCCCCTCACACACACCATAAATTTGCATTTAAGTGCTAATTGCGGGTGACTTTTGAAAGCAGAATATATTATACCCAAAAACTGTACATTTACGATATATATATATATATATATATATATAACTAAATGTTCTTTTATTTATTGTGTGTATAAATATACAGTTGATCATCACATGCTACAGCATGAACCACTGGTTAAAGAACCAGTCATTTAATTTAACATAATAGATCACATTGCATCATGCATTGCTCATAGGCTCCACATCAGACATCAAGGACACGTGTGAAACAAAACCAACTACAAACTGGCCTCAGTGAGGCCATATTGGCCAGCTGCGCCGTGAACTTGGCGTCGGTGATGAGCTCCAGCTTCATGACCTGCAGGTGACTGAGAGAGTACAGGGCCAGGGGAAGCCGAGGCAGAGCCACCAGCTGCAACTTGGACTGCCCGTCCGCATCCACCGCTACCATGGAGCGCAGCTTATCCACCCCCCAGCTCTGCTCCAAGTTCTCCTCCAGGAGCCGGGTCTCGCTCACGGGGGACAGGAACACAGACAGGCGCTGGGCCAGCAAGGGGTCATACTGGTCGGCCATGTGCAAGAGGAAGGCCAGGTCGTTTCGCAGGTCTGGTGCATCTCTGATGGAGCACAGCCCCTTCAGCTCATTGAAGGAATACTGGCGCAAGGAGCTAAGGAATAAACCGGGCCACAAACACATACAAGACATGCTTAGGAGCAAGCATATGCATGCTTACAGTAGGAGGTTACAGTAGGAGCAATACCGATGCTGGAGTTTCTGATAATCCCTGGGATTTCTCTAATAATGAGCATCCCACAATATATGCCCCCCTCCCCCCCCCCCCTTAATCATTGTCACACACACACACACACACACACACACACACACACTCTCTAATCTGATCACCAGTTCAACAACAACAAACTGCAGTGCACGCGCGCCGCTGCATCAGAGAAATGTGCAGGTAAATGTGAGCCGACCTGCGTAGAATCCAGCCAAGGGTGTAAAGGTTGAGCAGGCCGTACAGCCCCACCAGGGTCAGGTAGGCCACCACCATCTTGTGTAGCAGAGAGGCCAGCGTGTGTGCACACTCGAAGGTGCTGTAGCCCAGCAGGGCCTGGTCCTCTGAGTGACAGGTGTGTATGAGGGTGATAGAGTCCAGAAGAGGGATGCTGTAGCTCATGATCACGGTCACCATGAACACTTTGAACACGGTCTGAGCCAGGTACACCTGGAGAAGAGACAACGTGCATGTGGTACCGCCGGACGTGGCTTAAAGGTGAGGTCAGCGATGGTAGGCGAATACACTTTTTGTCAAACTCAGCGGATATATCTCCTTATGACTTGCTAGCTGTCAGCTCTGTGTGTGTGCATGTGTGCTGTGTTAGTTCACAGCCCTGGCGCTGTAACGAGGAACACAAACAAAGAGGTGCAGACCGCACACACACAACGCTGACTATACCAGCCAATGGGTGTCCAGACATTCTACCTGGCCCGTCCGGTACATCAAACGTTTAAAAATAACTTGAAGAACTCTGCAGAATGTGTTACTTTATTTACTGCTGCTTAAAAAATAAATATTGTTTAATTGAACGTTTGATTATGAAAATGGCGTTGAAAATGTTGTTTGATTATGAAAATGAATGTAATATGCAAGTTAACTATTTTGTGTTATTTGAAAATGTTTTAGCTTGTTGGTTAAAACAGTGGCCCGCGGTGTTCTCTGACATTTTCTATGTGGTCCTCAAGTGAAAATGATTGCCCACCCCTGCTCCAGACTCACTAAGTCCACCTTTAAGCTAACTAGCTATGCTAATAAGCATGCATGTGTTCATCTCACCTTGTAGATGACGCCAGAGCTCTCACAGTGGGAGCGGAATCTCCTGACCCTCTCAAACAGCGCCCTGGCCTGCTCCCCATCGCTCCTGTCCAGACTCACTGCCCGCCTGGCACCGCTAGTGTTCTCCAGTAGGGGTGCAGGGGTGGAGGGGGCAGCAGCCCTGGGTAGGAGTGGCACGGTCGACACGGCAGAGTCCCAGGAGTGCGTGGAGAGGCAGGGCGAGGGGGGCACAGAGCTCTGTTCCTTTTTCCGCGGGGATCTGTCGGCGGCCGGGTCCGCGCTCAGCTGTGTGAAATGAGAGCCCGGGGGTGAGGGCTGGGCGGGCCGCGGGGGGTGTCTCAGCGTCTCCTCGTTCCGGGCGGCCATGTCCTCTTGCATGGCGGCGCGGGACAGCGCGCGGGACGTCCACGGAGACTCGCAGCACTTGCCCAGGATAGTGAGGAAGTGCTCTATGCGGGCCGACGTGAGCGGGAAGTGGAACCAGAAGGAGCCACAGGCTAGCAGGACTAGCGTCTGCAGCAGGGCCATGTAGGGGGAGAAGCGGGAGTACCATGGCAACGCCTCATGGTAGCACACCTGCATGATATGGACATGTCAGTGAACTCACAAGGGTCAAAACCGCACCTCCCTGGCCTGCTGTGTTGCATGTGTGGGTCTACAGCTAGCCTCAAGCTCAAATCAAAACAATGTCCTTCCGCAGCACCGCCCCACACATTGAAACGCGTTGTGAAGCAAAGCGCAGTACTGCGTTGTTTATGTTCCTATTTACGGAGCCAGGGCCGTGTAGAAGTACCTGATTATCTTTGCAGCACGCACAGAGAACTGTAAAATAGCGAAATGCGAGGAGATATTTGGTGACACAAAGGTGTTTTCGTTTTGAATTGAGTTTATAGTTAGTAGCTTAAAACATAACAGACCTCACACACTACCGCATAAAAAGAGTGGAGTGTTACATAATAGCCAAAGTGTTGTGGGCCAGTACCTGGCTGATGTAGATGTACTGCTGGTAGACCAGATGGGTGCGTCTCCCCTCACCAACACCAGAGCTTGGCCTGCTGCGGTGTTGCACCTGGTTAGAGACCTTCACAGTGTTGCGGGGTAGTGGCACACCACCAGTGGGGTAAGAGCTTTGGTTACTAGAGGTGGAGGCTGGGATGGGGTCTACAGGAAGACACACCACCCGGTCTCTGGACAGCAAGACTGTGCCGGCTAGAATGGACACCATTAGCATAAGGACCACCAGGTAGTCCATGAACACCTCCCACCATGGCTTCAGCAGCTTGAAGCTGCCAAGCCGCTCGTTCAAACAAACAAGCTCTGACAGGGTAAACATGGCACCGTCTGGCCGCTAACACAGGTTGTCCGCGGTGAAGATCAGAGCCTCTCACATCCACTGATGTACAGTATAGTGTTGTAGCATGAGCCTGCCCCTCCTTTCATTGTCTGAAGGGGAAACAAACAAGGTGGAATGAGAACAGTAATGAGGAAAAAAAATTATTGATACTAATTCTTTTGAGAAACAGTTTAAGTATAAAAGAGCCAGACAGAGTTAGAGCTTATGTTGCAGTTCTGTTGCAACACCAGAACTGCAGATCACATGATTGCTTACCATCTTATATAGGCATATACTAAATAATTATTTATAAACAAGGTGGAATGAAGCAGTAAAAATAAAAAATGAACCTTCAACAACCCAATAAACCAATCAAGCTAATAAAATAAATTATAATAAATAAATAGAAATTATTTTTGAGTAACAGAAATTCTACAAAGTAGAGTTACATCTTCTGTTGCACTTCTGTCTGAGCTGCAGCATATAATAGGCCCACTGTAGACCTATATCTTATCAACGTATAAAGTACAGACACATCTCATTGTCCTACCTGAACTTTTTCCCCTGTCAATCGTTCACCCTCTTCTCCTAAATAGTGAATAGACGGAGTTGCCGGCAGCTAGACCTAGACCCAAAAACAGGAGCTGTCCAGTTTTCTTGTGACAATTCCCTACACTGTGCTGCGAACTTTTCACTTGGCAGAGACTGGCAGAGGGGCGCTCTTAAGAGGTTGTCAGGGCAATGGAGGAAGACGACGAAGTAATTTAATTCAGCAATCCGGTTAAAACTTGAAACCAGTTATGGCTGAAGTTTAAATAAACAAATGAAAACGTTTAAAGTATTAGTACGTTTAAAGTATTAGTTAAAAATAAAAATGTTATGTTGTCCATAACTATTGTTTTGACGTGTGGAATTTTACATTGATGGTGAGTCCTTAAAATGGATGTTAGATGACAAAACTATGTTTACATTAATGCACACGTATAGGCTACGTAGGGTAGGTTGCTTATTTCTCTAGAAACATTATGCCTATAGTTTATTTTATGAAATATGCCTACTTTATGAATGCCAAAAATAATGTTTGCGTTTTACCTACACGTCTCCTGAAAATTAATGTGCCATTGCCTTTTTTGTATTTACACGTTATGTCCACCAGGGGTCACTGCACCTTCGTGCTGTAGCCTAAAGCGCATGGATTCGGTAAAGCAGCTTTCAATACAAAATGGATTGAGCTGCTACAGATGCACTTATTTATTATCGTAGTTTACCTCTTATCTACATTTCCATCATTTTACATTTTTCATCCAACTCTTGTTTTTACAAACACATTTATAAGAGATCTCAGTTTATAGAGTACCAGTCTGATTTTTGTGTTCTGCAATATTTGTTGTTGCTGGGGCCCCAGATAGAAAGTCACGTGGGACCTTTTTGACCAGGTTTTACTGCCATTCTACGATCCAAAACTCAGATTAAGCAACAATTTGGCATGGTGAGAATATATAGACTACATAGGAGGTCAGTCTGGAGTGGGCTCCAGACAGACCTGCAGCTGTTGTTCGGTAAATATCTACTAAATAAAATACTTTGCAAGAACATTATGCTTCAATAAATAAAAAAAAGATGAAGAGGTTATTTTTATTGTTCCAAATGAACAATAAAACAACCTAATGGTCTAGGCCTTTGTTGAAACGAGCAGCGTTCGTCACTTTGTTAATATTACTATGTGCTGAATTACAAATAATTCAATGTTATTTTTGATTGTGTGACGCTGCTTTGCCTGTTATGCCTCTTCATGGAAGTAGGCCTAGATGTGCTTTAACTGTTGCTCTACAATATAGGAGGAGGACTTTTTCATTACATTTATAGGTTTGGCTAATGTAATCTTAATATATATACAGTATTAGGTTACCATAATACATATATTTAGTGATATGAACAATAAAAAATAAACTCATTCAAACATAAATACTTCAAAAGACTATTCCCATCATATGAACATTTTAGTTCAAAGGTAGAGAACTTAACATTGTTTGAATTGATCTTCTGTGTGAGGTCCTGTAGTCCAAACCACGCCCTTTGTAGCAGCCTGTGGCTTCACACCTCTATTCGTGACACTTGATGACATGAGTTTTGGGTGTGGTGTGATGTGTAATCCACAGCACGTCCATCTTGCAAAAGATGCTCAACCTTAGGCCTATACCATAGTCCCATAACATGTCACCGTTTAATATAACTTTCTGAGCGAAGACCACCAAAAAGAGGTGCTTCAGTTCGCAACTAACAAGTTAGCTAGCTAACGCCCCAAAATTAAATAGATTGAATTAAAGAGGAAATAGTTGCTCATCTTCATCATTATCATCATCATAATCCCATTATTATTAGTATTATTATTAATATGATTATTATGTTACATTCATAGCTATATTCTGTTCAGAGCTACAGTATGTTTTACGTATGTTATTGTTTTATTAATTAATATACATTTTTTTTATTGTATAAATTTAGTATGAAATGTGCTATATAAATAAATACACATTATTTTATTTGATCAAATAATCATCTTGTGATTTCCCCCAATATCACCTTGCGACCCCTTGGATGCACTGCCACGAAGTAATATATTTCAATGTGAGCAACAGAGTATTCCATTTTCTTCTATAAATCATATCAAATGTTATTCCTCCACCTGTGCGTGTATTTATAATCACATGCTATTTTAACGTACTTTATATGAATGCAGCTGATCAATACTTTCTCTTGTGTATGAGATAATGTATTTTTTGACTGTGAGAAGAGATAACATATCATAAATAATAGTACTGTTACTGTCAACATGATTTTATTTAATCCAGAAAGTAACATGATGGAAATATAGAGAAGTGATTAAATATTCTAATCTTATATTATTTCTGTGCACATACAAAACAGTACATGTAATTCAAGTATTTTGCTCTGAAATATTTAACGTCAAACTTGTGCATTAGCAATTACAATCAAATTTCCAAATAAAAACATAAAATCGTTGTATTTGCTGAATAAAAACGTACTGTAGAACTTTTCACATGCTATGAGGTAATTCTTTAGCACTTCAAATAATGTTCTTTTTCAGAAATGAATGTTGTCTCCCTTTTCAAATGATTCATGCCACTGGAATTGCCACCATGTATGCATAATGTACTAACCTATCTGGTGGGTATCATGCAACTTTAGAGTTCTCACACCCACAACTCGTTTATTGAGAAGACAGAGAAATCTCAGCAATAATGCTCTTCATATTTCCATGTGGGAGTGGGATCTTTCTACTACTGGCAGAGAGGGAGGTTGATGTCATCGTATTTCTAAGTTGGTGTGATGGCCAACATCTTGAACTAACATTATTTTTACAATACACTGCTCACTAAATAGCTACGCTATGCTCTCAGTCATGTGACACAACTATAATGGGAAGCTACGATAGTCTACATTTGAAAGTGCCTCAGCAAATTAGTTATTTCCTGTTTAGTAGGAGTATATGCCTGGTTATGAGTGCTGTGGGTTTTCTAGTACAGCTTTGTGGTATGGAAAGCTGTTATGATTCATTGTACCCCATTGCAAGTAAATACAGATTTTGTTATTGTTTATATGTTGCATTCTCACGCAAAGCTGTGCTACATTTTTTACAATTGCTTTGACCTGTAAAAGTACATGGGAATCCCCTATGCCACTTTGTCAGTAAGTATTTCTACTCTATTTACATGTCTTTATACACCTGAACATACACAGTTTTCCTTCTATTATTAACGTGATAGCAAACAAATACACGTACAGTATAGTTATATACCAGTTATAGTGTACAAATCGGAAGGAAGACCAAGAAATCATTATTTCAGATTAACGTGTGCGTGCTGCACTTGCATTGACCTTAACACAATGGCCATAATGTGACGGAAAGCACTGGCAAGTGCAAAGAAATGACTCTCAAACGGGTGGGCGAGGTGAAAGAAGCGTAACCGCTCAGCCGTGAGAAAGTGGCACAGAAATCACCAGATCAGGCCCCGCAGTCTGAAACCACTGCCACCAGCCACAGCAGCTACTCAAATCAACACCGTGACCTGTGACTATAAACCTGTGTGGAAGAAATCTTGATATAAATATAAATAAATAAATATATTATCATCGTTTTAGATATTTTTATAGTATAATTTATATTCATTCACAATTATTATTCATTATGTTATTATTTATCATAACCTTTCCTCTCTGCTATGTGGACCCCAATAGTAGTCAATACAGTAGTACTGACAGCTATCTTATCCAGTCTAATCGATTTAATAATGGCTATATTAAAAGTATATACTACCTTTATTGCTCATTCATGTAATCATGTAATCTGTCTCTTACTACCTCTTACTGAGACAATACTCATATGTATCCTACGTAAAACTTCTATATTCTCTCTACGTCTCTCTCTCTATCTGTGTGCGTGTGTGTGTGTGTGTGTGTGTGCGCTTGCACATACTACTTGCCATTCTCAAGCACCTTCTTGTATTAAATATTACATTCATTTTAAATGCAGCAGCAACAACAGGAATATGAGTGAATGTAAATGAGCCCCTCTCCCTCTCACTCTTCCCCCCAGACCCCAAGGTTCCTAGAAAGGCAGCTTTCCACATCTCAATACCAAGACGCTCATAAACCCCCCAGAAGAGACGAGATGTAAAAGCCACCAAACCAATCTGCCCTTCTCAGCTCCCGGCCCCCCTCCACCACCTCGCTCTTCTCGCTCTTCACGGGCCTTGGGAGAGGGGTTGTGAGCCCCCCGCCACGTTAACCACAGCACCCAGGCAGGCTCATCTCCAAGCACGTCGAGGTACGAGCAGCTCGCTGCACACTGCCTATGCCAGCATTCAAAACGCTTGTCTCTCATACTACAGCCACATTCAAAAGCCTTTGGGTTTCAGGAGACATCTTGTACTCATAGAGTATTCACAGAGCAACAGTGTGATAAATTATTAGATTTTTTAAATGTGGTTTTCTAATATGTATGTTCTATGGTATTAAATTATGATAATAAACTTATTAACCACATTGGGGCAAGAAAAGCTTATGAATCGCTGATATTGAGCTCATGAGATTTGTTTTAGCAAGTCAGCTCAATGAGTTACACTCAATTAAATATATAAAATTAGATATTTTCTCTTGGAGGAAGTTCCCTCAGTCTTATTAATGATGAAAAATCTTTTCAAGGGTTGAGTTCTGATTCAAAATTTCTAGAAGGAACTAAATACTCCTCCGGTCTATGTAGGATGTAAGCATACCACATGGACCACATGACACACAAATACAAATATCAAAGTAAGTTAAAGGTCCTATGGTTCACATGAGAATATTACTCACATGTAAACTGCATGCCTACTACCTTTAGACGCAGCTCACTGTCATTACATTCAGTATTACCAGTGAAGTCATCGTAGCAGTATGATACTAGCTATATAGCTACAGCCACAAAGGAAGAATTGCAAAAGCTAGGTTGCATTATTTAAAACTGTAAGTAAAAACAACGTACTGGAAATATGTTGTGTATATATTATTAAGATTATGAATTGCAGTTGAAATCTTTCATTTTCCCAGACCTCTGTGTGTCTATTAAGTCTCATAGGTTTTGTGTCTACAGATCAGCTTGGATGTTCTAATGTGTTGCTACCAAGCTGAAGGGCAAATTATCAGCAGCAGCCATCTTTAAAATCATGTCAAATCTCTCTATCATTGCTTATTTTAATGGGTGTGAGAAAGAGAAAAGAGGATGTCACCAAGTGCTAAGACACATGAACACTCAGCGCTCACAGACTCTTCTCAAAGGTAAGATTCTCAATTTTGTTTCTGTCCTCCATTTGGAAATAATGGTGAATCCGTATCAGAGTTCAAATTACATAATTGAATACACCAGATTAAATAATTAACAATTCAAAAAAATGTACAATCATAAAATATGTGAATATAGGCACGACACTTGAATTGAGTGAATTGGATGACGTTAGGTTTAGGCTGCGTTTACGTTCATGTTATAGATATATATTAGTCAACAAAATTAGCAATATATATTTATGTTATACATAAATATTAGTCAACATTAATAACCATATATATTATACATTTAGAGGCAACTCAGATTAAGGATTACTCTTGAAATAAACACAAATAAGTCCCGTCCCATTGCCTCTACGTTGTTCACAAAAGGTTTTGTTGATATATTTGTACTATAAATAATTGTACTATAAATATATGACAATATTCTCTTTGGAATTTTGTTTTGTTTTACAAAATCATAAAAAGACATATAATCACTTTCTACTGTGTACGTATTTGTCTTTTAATTTTGATTGCCGATTACCTAAAATAGAAAATGGATTGGACTGTTGCAAGTTGCTCCAAATAAGAATGTCAGCCAACTGCTGATAATGCAAACGTGCTGCTATCAGATGGAGTGATATAAAGTGGAATTTCAATAAATAGTGCAGCTATGATTTCAGTTTGAACACTGTCTGGCATTGATACCACAACAGGGTTACCCTCAGAGAAAGCCCTGCAGTTGGGTGCAGGTGGCTGTGCCGTCTTTGATACGTAAACCTCAGACTCCAGCATTTCAACTGAACATCCATCAACAGGTGTGTAAATGCACTGCCAACTACAGTAGGGAGCTCTACATAGAGGGTGACATGAGATCAGTGCCTCCTCCCTAGTCTTATTCACTCTCTAGGCCGGGTCCTAACCTTCATCTCTCACTAGCCCTGCCATACAACCATGCCTCGCTCGTTCCTCGTCAAGAGCAAGAAGAACGTCTATTATCTGACTCGCCTTGCCAAGGTCAGAGAGCGCTTATCCACCCCCACGGCTCCAGGAGATCAGCCCCAGGCCCAGCTGATGGTCCAACCCCAGGCTTACGTCCAGGCTCATGAGCACACCGCCCAGGACCTGCCACATGGGACGTGGCACCATAGGAGTAATGTTCTACAGTCTTCAGCTTCCCTGGCTGATGCCTGCTCAACATGGACAGGGATAGAAGCCAGTGCCCACGGTACCTCCACATATTAACCTTCATAGTCTCTAACCAGGACATTATAGACTGTAGCTGCTATTTAAGGGAAATACTGTGGAATTACATGAAGCCATGTGAGGATTTGTATTGGGGGGAGATGTCAAGAGCTAGGCAGGACATCATAAGGTGATGTCCTAAAGATCAATCTTTGTTAAAACAATAATCTCAAACTTCTTTTCCCTCCTAATGTCAGTTTAGCTGCTATTTATAACTAATTAGTTACACTATAATGATTTAGCCATTGAGGATAGCCTTTCTATGTGAACTACTCAAAAGTTGTTTAATATAGTGTCTCTGTGTGATGCTAACAGTGCAAGTGATCAAAGTGTTGTCTGCTTGAAGGCTAAACGTTTGTGTAAATACATTTCAAAAATCAGAAAACCTCAGGTTGATGAGCCTTTCTCATCGTTTCATTTTCCACACAGCAGAGCCCACCGTGAGTCTCGACCCCCCACAGCAACCCCCCATGTCCACAGACTGTCCCTGGGGGTCTGAAAGAGAGCGAGCGCTGGAGAGGCTTGTCTTGCTCTTACTCAGCCATACATTACACACCGACCTCAAGACACATGTCAGTGAATGTAGCCTCTGTGAAAAGGTACACTGTTAAAGTATAGTTAACTCAAACCATTTGGTGTAACTCATTGCCTTCAACCATTTAAGTTTAGTTACTTAAATCATTAAGTATACTAAAATTAAGGATTTAAGTGTCATAAACACATATGCCTATAGTGATATATACTTAAACTGAAAACTTGGCTAGTATAGTTAACTCAAACCGATGTAACTCATTGCCTTCAACCATTTAAGTTTAGCTACTTAAATCATTAAGTATACTAAAATTGCATGCAGTGCATATACTCAGGTGTGTTTGGTGGAACACTGACATGAACTGTTGTGCTGAGAGATAGAACCAGGGGAAAGATAATGGAAGCGTGGCAGGGCTTTGTGACATGTTTAAAGTCAAAGACAGGCGGGTTTGCTCTTTAAATAGTGTGACGAGGAGTGAATTACATTTTTAACATCTTTTGCTTTGTGTTTTTCGCATTATGACTTGTATCCTATAACAAATATCCCCTTTTTTTTCTAATTTCTCTCTCTCTCTCTCTCTCTTCCTTCCCTAGTCTATTTCTCAAGTCCTGTCAGGGAGAGGTGGTCTGGAGACTCACCTTCAGAACACACTGTCTGTCCCTTTGACAACACTGACCTCAGGCAGAGACGTAGCCCTCTTCCCCTACAACTGCAGTCCCTTAAGAGACAAAGTGAGAGCTAAAGTACGACACCCAACTCTAATGGTTTACAGTGTGCACTTAGTAAGGCACTGAAAGAAACTACAACGCGTTTCTATTGTGTGTGTGTCCAGGAGCGCAGCTTCACCTGCAAGGTGTGTGGGAAGGTGTTCAAGCGTTCATCCACCCTGTCCACCCATCTTCTCATTCACTCAGACACGAGACCGTACCCCTGTCAGTACTGTGGCAAAAGGTTCCACCAGAAGTCAGACATGAAGAAACACACCTTCATTCACACAGGTGGGAGTACATGACAAAACACGAGTAATAAGCTCCTGAAGATGTGGGAGAAATACACACCGTTCATGACATTGCGGACCTATAACAGTGATTAGCACATGCATATGTACTATTAACAGACATTATGCAAAGAGACATAAGAGATGATAGGCTATAGCAACATACAGCTACATGCTCTATACATTTAAAGCTGAATGGGACAAATTGGCAATTGACTGTCTGATCACAAGTCGCAACTACTGCCGTTATTCAAAGCTCAGTAATTGAAATAATTTCCCGCTATAGTTGCAGAAATCACATAAAGCACCGCTTTATAAATAGTGCTGCTGCAGAAGGCAGTTTCTGTTACAGTAATAGTTTGTTTTAGTGGTCTAAACCTGTTGTATCAGCAAATCTATGGGATCAGCTGCTTTCTCGCTTTTGGTTTTGGTCGGGCTTGGCAAAACTAGGACATTTTATATTTCTGTGAAAAAGTTCTATAGCGTATAGACTACATTGGGTCTTTAGTACTGAAATGCTACATTTTAACATATTTCGGAACCTTAATTGGATGCATAAATTTTGCACCACGTCAAACACCAAGTCTAAAATCCAGCTTTCTTTCTTCAGGTGAGAAGCCTCATGTGTGCACAGTGTGCGGTAAAGCCTTCAGTCAGAGCTCTAATCTCATCACTCACAGCCGCAAGCACAGCAGCTACTGTCCGTTCAGCTGCTCTCACTGCCAGCTTGGCTTCCAGCGCAGGGTTGACTTACAGCGCCACCAAGAGACTCAGTGTGGATATGGCAGCGCCAGCGAGTACACGCAAACGTGACGCCAGAGAAAGACAGAGATGTATTTGATACGAATACAGTGCTATAATACGTTGCCTGTTCTAGGATACCTGGGTCACACATGCTTTTTACTTTTTATAACCACATTATACTGTAGGTGCTGTCAATGATGAAATACAATAAGTCAAAATGTTGTGTATCCTTGCTCATTTAATGCACACCCAAATATATATATATATATATATATATATATATATAGTCAAAACACAAATACATATATTAACAACAACTTTCAAAAACAGTTCTTATTATACATCTTTCGACATAAATACTTTATATAAATCTGTTGAACACCCCAAGCCTCAAATACGGTAATCTGATTCCTGATTCTCTCAAAAACTAGAATGTTTGAGTTCTCACAATATTGCATGGACTGACTCTACTGCTATTTACACATTGACATGAACTAAGTTTTTTAGACACATACAAATTAGCACATACATACAACTTTGTAGTTTATCTCTCTACATACATTACACACACACACACACACACACACACATGCACATGTAAGAAACCCTGTAAGAAGACAAAACACAAATTGTTTAGCCATACATACAGTACATATCTTCATCACATACAGGTGCTTAAGTAATGCCAGTACTGTAGAACCACAACAATCTGTTTTGCACTGCATCACTTTGACATCCTGTTTTCTCTGTAATCTTACAGCTGTCTAGTGTGTAAACTAGATACTATTCAGTGTGTGATTCAGTTAAATAAGGGTAACAACGAGCTATGGAAAATGGGAAAATCGTTTAATGTGATGATTAAACGATTAAACATACTGATATGGTTTTAACTGATTCGCTCATATTGTTTAACTCTGTTATACCGTATACATTTTGTCACATTGAAGTATTTATTTTAAAACTATTGTACATGTTGTATTTGTTTTTTAAATTAATTTCAAATTATTACTAACAACATCAGACAAAGGAACTTCTGGAGAAAACTAAAATGAAAACCTTTTGCTAACTAGGGTATATTTATATTTGTTTATTCATGTAGTTTGTCCCTTTTAACATAAACAATAAATGAACAAATGAAATCAAGATTAATATATATACAAAATAGAAATAATCATGCATCTTTTCAGGATATCCATAAATATATATAATACATGGGAGCTTTATTGCATATTGTAAGACACAACATTCCTGGCAGAACCTACCTCTACACAGAACTGTTGGACAGATCCATCAGTGCAGGTGGGTTCCAGTTGCCATGGCTCCCGTTGCTCTGCTCGGAGGCTGCAAGAATACTTCCCCTTCTGCTTGAGAGTGGATGTGACCCTTTAACAAACATAACGCTTCCATTGAAAACTACAGAAAGCCTGAAATAAATTTCTTGTCATATAAAGAGAGGCAGATCCCTCACATTGGTTGTGTTTGTTACTTTAACATAGCAGATCTGAACAATACAATGAGACACATCAGCAGACACGATGTCGACGTGGATGTTTCCCAGGTTATCTCACCTGTGTAAGTGTATATGCACCACAGTGCTCCCGTCAGACTAATGCCCATGACAAAAGCAGCAAAGATAATCCCCAATACAGGGCCTGTCTCCACCAGAGAGCCTGAAACACGCCAGGAACATTACTTATGAGCAACACAATGGCTTCCCATCCATGCAGTCTAAGAGTAGCATAGCTGAGGTACTCACTGCTGTTCTCGGGGGTCGGCTTAAGCAGCTGAGAGACACTGGGTCTTATGGTTCTCTGGCCAGCAGGTGGTGCCAGCGGCTTGGCTGCCAGTGAGCTGATGGGCTGGGTGACCACCATTGGCCTGGAGAGGTTTCTGATCTCACACTAACAGGGAGGTTATCGAACAAGTTATTTACAAGGTAAAGAAGCGGAGGACCGTTCTGTTCAAATTATGTGCTGTGGAATGTATCCTACCTTTATTCTTTGGCATTCTAATCAGTTTAGGTTAGTTTCATATTAAAATGTACTCTTGTATGTTATATTTTATTTATAAAACATACTCCACCTTTAATTATAGTTTGGGTTACTTTTTTACATCATGTTGGACAATGGTTGTTTTTAAATGCTTTAAAAAATACATAGATTTGACCAAAACAAGTCTTTAATTTAGATTTTTTTTAAAAACCTTTGTAACATTTATTATGTAGCTTCTTTCTAGATAGTCTATATGACATTGTATTATTCAAAGAGCTGCTTCATGTGTGGTTGGTGTACCTGCTGGCTGGGGCCGCTGGGCACAAGAGGAGGAATACTTGTTCTGCCGTGACAGTAATTTTGTGCTGTTGTTTTGGCGCCCTCTGCTGTCGAGCCGGAGACACACAGACGAAGGCTGCAGTGGACAAACTGCATGGGGTCATTATATATGGGCCGTAGGATGAAGCTGAACCTCAGAGAGCGTGTCCCCTCCATTTCAGCCCTGGTCCAGGAGTCTGCCTCTCCGAGGCTCATCATCTCGTCGGCCATGACAGCCGGGTTACGTCTCCTATCTCCGTCTCTGCGTCTGAACGAGATTCCTTCTGCTGGGTGGGTTTCCTCCTCTCTGCCTCCCTTCCTGTTCCTCTCGTCCTCCAGGCGCCCACCCCCGCCCTCCTCCTCCTTATCCTTCGCCTCCTCATATCTGCTGGTGTTGCTGAGGGTCAGGGAAGGGTCTGTGGCACAGCCGCTCCTGAAGATGGTCCAGTAGGGAGCCCTGCGCGGGTCCGACAGAGGAGAGAGCACGCAGGACGTCACCTCCACACCGCCTCTGACCGGCCCCTTGGCCGACACCTGGCAGGGCACAGGACACACTGAGCACCATGGATCCCCCACCTGTTGAGCTACAAGCCCCCCGAAAGAAGAAGGCTGCTAGCTTCTGAAATGTTTGCGGGTTTGTCTGAGCGTGTGTACTGTGTGTGTGTGTGTGTGAGGGGGTTCAAGAGCTTCCTATCCCCATTTGCCACTGCACATTGTACATTGGGCCTTCCGCTAGCATCAACACTCGTCAAATCCCATCATTAAGACGCACCTTTTCTTTTTAGCTTTCGAGTCTGCAAATGGGTAGGAAATTGTATTTATGTACGCCGTGTCATATGAAAATACGGTTAGTTGGCCACATGTCTTATGCTTGGCTTTATTGTAGAGCATTTGGGTTAATGCTAAATACATTTGACATGATCCTTTACATCAGAACACAGAAGAACACCAGAACACACACACACACACACGGACCTCCACATAGACACGGTGGTCTGCGATGATGACACAAGGACCAGTCCTCCTGTGCTCATAGCTCTCAGTCACAAACAGCTTCAGGGCGAGAATGGGCCCCTGGCTCTGTCTGGGAGTGGGGAGGAACCCTTCCACTGGTCCCTGAGGAGGCGGACTGGGGAGCGCTGCCAGGCAGCTGAACTAGGAGGAGAAAAGAGATGTGACCTCCACAGGTCTCCATTGTGTCTCTGCACAGGTCTATGATTAAAGGCTGGCGCTCAGTGCACTGATGCGAGAGGCATTTGGAAAGATTTCAGAAGAATCTTTTGAACCCATTTCAATTTACTGAACCCAGTGGAGGTTTCGACTCACTGAAAACCTTGAGTAAAGGAATATTTCATCTAAATGTCAGTGTGCGGATTTGTTAGGCAATGCGAGGCAATGAAGCTATATCATCAAGGTTTAAAGTTAAAATACCACAGTCAAGTAGTCAATGCTTTATTGGAATACCGTTTTGAAAAAGTACAACTCACGTGCATGCCAAATGGGTCCGTCTTCTTTGTTTCATTGTGAGGTATTATTCTCCGGGGGTCTACTCTCCATATCAACACCTACTCAAGCAAAGAGCAGAACTCATTTACATAATCACAACTGGGTCATATCGTACTGTGTGCTAAACTGTTACTGTGTATCAGAATGTTTGTACTGAAGTTTAACTGGCAAGTCACTAGATGTACTGGCTACAGTATGTCTATGAAAAATAAAATCTTGTACTAACAAAGTTTTCCTTTATAATTTAGTAGTATTCGTTTCTCAGCACCGGAGGTTCATTCGTCCATAGCTGCCAGTAATTCCTCACAGAATGCTAAGATTGGTAAACCACTGGTTGTTCGGCCACAAGTGCATAACATGGAGTCTGGCAAGATGGCTTCTTGAGTGACCTTGATCGTGACCTTGCGGATCCAGCTTCCTTGCATGGTAATATATCTATCAAATAATGAAAGAGCCACCTTCTGTCCCGTCTCTATAGTGTAGTGTGTTCTCTTCCAAAACCAATCAAATTCAAGTATAATTGCCCTCATCTACAGTACCTTCCAGCATTTCAAACCATGTCTGTGCCTCATTTGTACCCACATTTTAACCTCTCATTCAGCAGTGTGCTGGGCACAATGACCCAGCTTGAATGAAAATAGGAGAAACCACTCAGCCAAGTCTCGAATGCACCATGCTATCTATAGTAAATACACAATTACCAGCCGAGCTCTGCTCTTACGCTCTCTGGTCTACAGCTGTTTGACTTTGCGGTTGTCCAGCTTTCCGCAATTATGTCTTAGCTCGCTGTTCCGTTCTCACGTTAAGGGCTATTTACTTATGTTCTTTTCTTTTTCTAAATTTCTAACATGTTCGTAATTTATTTTCATTGGCCCATGATATCTGTCCCTCCTTCTTTTTTGATAGTAAAACAAAACAACTGGTGTATTAACTAAAGCAAAAATCTATAAAAGGAAATAACAGACTTTACAGAAAATAATAATAATATGATATTCTGACATATATATTATATGATATATATGACATGTTCCTTTGTGCTGTTATTCTAGCAGGTTTTTCCACACCATGTTTTTATACTGCACCCCTCTGGAGTTTTCTAGGAACACGGCCTCTGTCCCACAGGAAATGACTGGGAACACCAGCAGGAAGTGGCTCCCATTGGACTGGGCCTGACAGTGAGGATCCTGCAGAGTCACCGCTGCCACTGGCAGTGCCAGGGACTGAGAGAAGACACACAGCATCTATATTTACTACATGAATACAATATCAACTCTTTGGCTTTACAGGTATCGTGTCAAGCAAGAATATGGACACTACTTAAATGCAAATCTGAGCTAATAAGGCATGTTTAGTTGTTCTCGAGAATGCTTGCTAACTTTGAGCTCAAATCAAAACAATATCCCTCTGCACACATTGAAACGCATTGTGAATGAAAGCATAGTACTACGAAATTGTTGTTGTGAGTGGTGTTCACCACTTTGTTTACGTTCCTTTTTACGGAGCCAGGGCCGTGTAGAAGTATCAGATGATTTTTCAACTTGCACAAGATATTTGGAGAATTTGACAAAAAGTTTATTAGCTTACAATTAGCTTGAAATAGCTGACTAATATCAATTAATGAAAGAGCCACCTTCTTCTCTATGTAGTGTGCTCTCTTCCAAAACCAATCAAATTCGAGTATAATTTCCCTAATCTACACTACCTTCCAGCCTTTCAAAACATGTGCCTCATTTGTACCTACATTTTAACCTCTTATTCAGCATTGTGCTGGGCACAATGACCTGACTCCGGATAAGCGGATGAAGATGGATGGATTGCTGACTAATACCTTTAACAAGGATAATGCAATAGTGCAGCGGGTGCCAGAATAAAAATAACTAGGTAGATATGCCATTACTATGTACCGTACTGCCATATAGAGGCACAGTATGGGGTGATAATATGTATAGTACCTGCAAGATATCTTTGTCTACCGCAACATTGAGGCGTCCGTCATCACACTGCACTGCAAAAGCCTCTGGACCCCGAGCTCTGCCTCGACCGTTGAGCCACTGCCTCATGCTCTCCTCGCCCCAGGGAGGTCTCAGCATGACAGGACGCCCTGTTGGAACCACCTCTGCATCGGCAGAACGCACAGAGGCAAAGACCTGCCTTAAATTCCTTCAGAATGTAAAATGAGCTCTTCTGCTTGGACTGAGAGCATCTGTGTTCATTATTATATTTTTTATAT
>JAODOY010034403.1:7500-21464 GCA_025399855.1 Forbesichthys papilliferus | reverse complement strand
GTATTACTTACTCATAGAACGTACTAGACTAACGGTTGGGCAGTAGGTACTTCACCAAAGGTAGTCTATACTGAGTAATCGGATGCAGCCCTAGTGACTTCACCTCATCTGGCAATGCTCCAGAGGGAAGTGGTCTTCTTCTCCTGTGGCTAATTGAACCTATTTGCATTGTTACAACTGTTTTGATCACTTCATCTAGCCCCACCACCATTTAAAAACACGCTTTACTTCAACGTCATCTCACCAACCCACCCTGATTGGCCTGCCAGCAGGGTGGTTGTGTGAACGTTAATGCGAACAGGGTTCACAGACTATAATCTCATCTGAGAGGAGAGCGGGGTGGAGCTAGACTAAGGCTTTGCAGGTTTCCCACAAGAAAGCATATATTTATTTTCCGTCGCAGGATATAACCCTCACATGGAAAGTCACTGAGTAAGACATCCAAAGAGGATGTCTTGCGTTTGGTTGCAAACTGTGCCGAAGGCTGTAGATCCTTTCCTCATCAACCTGGCTGACCCAATGTCTGCCCAACCGCAGTGTTTCACACAACACAGACAGAACATAACAAACTAAACCAATGAAAAAAACAACATCTTTCTATTACTACATACTTCAGGAATCATACTCATTCTTTATTTTACTGTGATGTTTTAAAAATAAATTGCGTTATTGCGAGACTGTTGTTGGCACCGAGGCCTACAGTGTTTTACAGAGAATGGCAGGTTTATACGTGTACAGCACAGATTAGTCTTGACGGGCATTACAAGCACACTTTCAACATCACAACATCTACCTTGATACTTGACAGTGATCTCAACATAATACACAGTACAGTAGATTAAGGTTTGTTACCAAGACAGACCTGCATTATTTAAAGCTTACATTTATAGCATTTAGCTGACAATTATATAGCTAAAGTAACTTACAATCAGTACATTTATCAATACAGTAGCTGAATAGGTCACCAGGCAGTTATCATACGAAACTGAATAATGTCATTAACAGAACATGAGAACATCCTGATCTTGCGAGCATAAATTTGACTTTGCCATGAGAATCAGTCTGGAGAGCTTGAAGTCCGAGTAACACTTGTCCTGACCAACTACGGGAGTGTTGCTACAGGGGTGCTGACAACAAAAGTAAACAGTGGCAGTTCTTAAAGAGGTTAACGTAGATGCAAGCTGCAATGGCATCAGTGTTATCTGACCTGGAGAGTATTTCTTCATTGAGATGAGAGCAAAGAACGTCACCAAAGGCTTTTTTCGACTAGACTAACAATTTACTCCATTGATTCACATGAGGATAGAACTTTTTATTTGAGGAGACTTTTTATTTAAAGAGGATGTTCAGAGAGTTATTACGGCCAGTTGGACCTCTCCACAAGATCCCTTGCGTGCTTGATTGACATCTCTTTGACCTTAAATGTCAGCTACATAGCACTGGGGCAGCTGACACCTTTTTCACCTTCTTCACGATTGGGTATTTTTCAAGCTGAGTCAGCAGTCTGCTGACATCAGCAAAGGTGATGCGTTGCTCCTCCCATCCGACTTGGTACAGAGTACATTTTTTGTTGTAGTTATAATTAGCCCAAGGGTATAAATTGTTTATTTTGAATTCTTATATGCACACAAAACACACCAACAAGTGGCTATCTTGACAGGGAGCCTATTTCACAGAATAAATAGCGAGAATGATCGCGTAAGTATTGTTGATACTTATGTAGGTACCCATGATGCATTGCCTCATTATTAGTATTCATAATCACACATTGTGCGTGGATTCCTGCAGTCAACCCCGCCGCCCTCCCTCTATCAGTTGAGCAGAACAGCCTGCGAGCACCTTTCTGTTCATAATCAAAATTTTATTTCCAATTATGTGTCGACATGGAGACAAATGGAACCCTATCATAAATGTATGTCAGTCATCAGGAGCCGTATCAACCAGCCCCAATCAATATTTCGCGATAAAATAACTGCTTTATGTATTTATTTTTCCTCACTGTAGCAGTGCCTTGAAATCCGTAATTTATGGTGGCCCATTTATCACTTAGGCTTCAGAACGGCACCCTCTAGAGGTCAGTTACAGACGGCGTTATCGGTGGAGGATATATCTTTCTCATGTGTAAAGGAACTATGTAAAACATTCTGCTACTAGGGCTGTGTTCGAAATCTACACTTGTTCACTCATTCACTCATTCCCTAAATATTGTTCACTAAATAGGACACTAACTAGGAAATACATTACATCTACGTTACAGTTCAGAGACATTTGCTGGATATTCATCTGGATAGGCTATGTCGCATAAATAAATGGGAGATGTTGGTTGGATACTATATTAAATAAAATGGGTAATGTAAATTAACGTTATCCATGCAAAGCAGTCAGTAAATAGTACATTAAAAGAACAGTTTTGTTTTTAAAACACCGCGGCCGTTTCATTGTTGTAGCGAAATAACTACACGAGCTGCGTACGGTAGCTGGCACATAACTCACCCAGCCTGTAAACATGTTTATATTTACTGTAAAGTCAGACATTTTACCATTGTAGTCAATGGGAATTTACTCCCTTTTGAAGCTAGCCTCAAGTGGCCATTCGATGAACTGCAGGTTTTGCCACTTCCATGTTGTATTAATTTCCCAGCACCAGAAGTTTCTGCTTGACCGGGCCCAGCTGTAAAAACACAGAACAAAGGAACCCAGCTCGTTATTTTATAGATGAAACTGTGATTTGCCCATGTAATCACATTTATTCCATATAGCACAGTGTTGTTATGCTGACACTGAGATCTAAACACAGCCAGTGTTGTGCATAATTAAAAGATATTAACGCAATAATATACTGAATAATAAATATTAGACACAGGGAGACGTTGTTTCTTCACAACACACCTCACATCTAGGAACAACGGTCGCATGCTAGAGCCAGTGTTTTCCCAAGCGAGATATTCCTGTTTTGCAAATACAACATACCAAATGCAGCTGTTAAAATATGTGGCTGTACCGCCAGACTGTAAATGTCAGTAAGTTTAGGTTTGGGTCTATTGATGGTCTAAATCTCTTCTGCCTTAGGAATGATCTCAGTTCAATTTGGCCCAGTAGAACATTTTGAGAACATTACGCACAGCAGAAATGTAAATTATTTTATTATTAGCCTGTCAATTCCATTATGTTTGTCTTTTTATAATTGATAAGGTAATATGTGTTGATGACTTGATGTCAGATGTTTTACTTACGATTACATATTATATAATATGACCTATTCAACTCTGGCCTTATTGTAAATATGTATGTTATCATGAGTCCATAAGTATTGACAGTACTGTGGCATTAGTCAATATATTTGTCGAGATTTAAGATGCAAGTTTATGATTCATGAATGACTGTCATGGTTTGTGTGGTCGGTTTTACGATCAGCCTCCATGATGGATTGCATTGAGAGCATAGCTATTGAATCGAAGGAGCTTTAAGGCACCTCATAGATGTTCATCTACGTTGAGAGCACACTGGCATTATCCTAATTCAGGACCTGTCTGTGTGCGTGTGTGTGTGTGGGGTCGCTCTTATGTTAATTCAGCTGCTGAATTTACGTTTTGTGTGCACGTTTAAATAACTTGCCCAGTCAGCCAACACACTCATTTGGCTATTTGTCATAGGTCCTGCAGATAGGTAGCTTTTTATGCTAGCATTATTATTTACGTGTATGGAACATACATACGTGAATGGTACAGTTGCAAGAAATAGTATGTGAACCCCTTGGGATTACGTGGAGTTTTGCATGAATTGGTCATAAAATGTGCTCTAAATTCATGTAAGTCACAACAATAGAAAAACACAGTCTGCTGAAAATATTACTACACAAACATTAGATGTTCCCATGGTTTAATTGAACATAACATGTAAACATTTACAGTGCAGGGAGGAAAAAGTATGTGCGGCTCTTCTTGTATATACATACAGTATATATCACCTTTAATGAATGAATACAGTATGGCATGCTTGCTAGAATATGCTCTTGTTTATGGCTTTATGCAATTGTACTCCTCTTTAATGATACTCCCCAGTCAAATCTTGTGAATAAGAATAATAAAATGTGATTTTATTCCCCTCTGAGATGTTTCATTTCTCTTTTCATAAGTGTGTTGAGATGCTGGAACATTACTTGCAGGCATTTTTTAAATCTAGTTTTTGATCATTTTTTTCTTATTCTCTTTCATAAGTTGTTTTATTTATTTATTTGCTATTTTATGTATAGTGTGTTGAGTCATTGCGATAATGCACTTCAACTGAACTTAACAAAGCATCTTGCCACTAAACAGTATAAAAAGCAGCTGTGGTGCTGACTGATGTCAAGTAAAGAAGAGGTGCAGATTTTTTAAACCTTACAACAAACACCATCAAAATGGATTAAAATAATTATTCCATACATTTTGTATCACTGCGGCTTCAGAACAGCGCCCCCGTAAGGTTACTGGGTGCCACTGAGGTTGCGGACGGACGCTGTTGGAGCCTACTGGCTGTGCGTTGGTCTTTTCCATGCCTTCCTGCCTTAAAGGTAGCCTGTAGTCCGCTATTGTAAACTAATTGTAATCTAATACACCTTTTGACAAATCCACCAAATATCAAATTTAGCTGTCTTATCATTCTCTGTGCGTGCTGAAAACATTATCTGTAACTTCAACACAGCCCTGGCTCCGTAAATAGGAACACACAACAAGCAAAATGGTGAACACTGCACACAACAACAATGCCCTTGACTTCACAATGTGTTTCTATATGTCAGGGGGCGGAGCTTCTGAGGGAGTTTGTTTTGAGCTCGACGTGTTCTTGAGAATGATTAACCCTGCCTTTAAGGCCACAGTGGGTCAAAAAGTGCAATAAGTCTGTCTTTGGAGATCTCCTCATAACATGCGTCTCTAACCTCAGGAGATATACTTCAGATTGTCGGGAAATAAACCGAGGAAACGCTTCAAATCCTGCTGACTTTCCCTCTCTGGGCAAAGATAAAAAGCTAGAGATGGTACATATGGTACCGATCACAAGGGTTCCCTTTTCAACAAACCCACCAGCCAATCACGGCTCTTCTGCCAATCCCTAATACTCCCAGCCTTCCTGATGAAATTTTAGTGCCAAGAAAAAGTCTCTATAAATAATGCGTACACACTTAAGTCTATGAATCCCCAAACCAGGAGACGTATATGGCCCCTCGTGCTCAACAACTTCTACCAGAAACTCCACAGGAGAATAATTTGTGATGAACCTGTGATGCTTTATGCATCTGGGTATCTGTGAATCACTCCAGCGGGCCTCCAAGAACAGAGAGATGCGTCATTCTGCTTCAGCATTCTCTCTGAGATGGGAGGCTCCTGTTTCAACGTGAAGTCGTGGAATCAAACAAATTCTGATGACTCCTCCAGAGGCATCGTCTTTCAGCTGAAACACCCCTCCGCCTGAACGGCAAGTTGGAAGTGGGTAAAAAAGGGCCTCATGACCTCCAAAACGTTGCCAAAACTTTGTAAATGCTTCAGGTGTAAGCCTTGGTGGGGAATTTGCTACGGCTGCAAGGCGGGAAGGACCCAAACACACGACAAAATACAATCTGGGGGCTTTTAAATAACGGAACCGGGAACAGACAGGTTGCAACGCGTACAACTGAACGTAACGGACCGACAAACACAAGAAAGAACACAAGCCATTGGACAGTGAATAACGAGGCACAGGTGGAAGCAAAACTCAGTCAACACGAGGGCCATGACAAGTGGCCCGGGGAACCAGAAATCACAGGAAAACATGAAACCCAACCGTGACAGAATTGTACGCGCTGTTCTTATCGTACGCGGACGTGGTGCAAATTACCGCTCGCTCAACAGGTTTGAAAGCACTGTCCCGTGGACGCCATGGAGACAGGCCATGCAAAACATTGAGACCCTCGCCCACGTCATTAGCTGCTGTGACCCGGCTCTTTCCAGTCTCCTCGACGTCTTATGCCTTCAGCAAGGGTCCTCTGCACACCACCGTCCGAGCGCCTTTCTCACCGGTCTGTGTGAGAAATCGTCCTCTGTAAATCTCAAGGCCACGGGTGAAATTCCCCCCAAGGACAGCCGCCGATGCGGAGAAACTCAACCCTCCCCTACCCCACACCCCGCGCCCTCCATTTCACGGCCAGAGTCGCTGAGGTCATATTTATTCTCCGCTCTAACGTTTTCTTTGGTCGGCGCGTCTGCTTGCTGTCATTCACCCGTCACATGATTAGCTATTTGCATTAATGAGTAGGTGCACAGGTGTGTAGCTAATCAAGTGCATAGCGCAGACATTATCCAGTAGAAATGTGTTTTTTATCTACAGCATGCTGCTGGTGAGGTGATGTTAAATAGCGAGAGGAGTCATGATTGTTCTCAGGCAGTCAATAGTCGCCACAACAAAGGTACGCTTTCTGTAATATGAGATTGATTATCTTGGCCGGGTTGAGAGGATCCTGTTAAATTTTAACAAAGGGAAGGGGGGGTGCAGAGATCAGATTAAAAACAGGCTCTGATAAACTGCTGCTGATGCGAAATGGAGTTGATCTGTAGACCCGCGAGATTTCCGTGTCGCTTTATCGGACGTTATTTCTCTAGCAGACAGTCCCACCGCAGGTAATGCTCTTTGTTTTCCTCTTCCCATCGAGTTGCTGCTTTGCGTTTCACTTTAATTGCTTGACACTGGGGCTGTCTCCTACCGACGGGTACTGAAGAATGAGACGCCATTACTTTTAGCGTAATTGTTGAGGAGAGGTTCTACTTCTACTAATTACATCCGGCAATATCCTGCGCTGAAACATACTCGAGAAAATAACCTGTACCACCGGGTATTTTCTCAAGCACTTTCAGGGTCTGGGCGAGACACGATACAACAATAATGGCGGTCAGAAAATCCCTTCAGGCCTGTACTCCTACACATGGAGCGATGTGTGGGTGTACAAAAATATGGGTCATTTACCGACCGGTACGTGGCAATGAAACGGCTCCTGGTTCCGCCAACCCATTCAGAGAAATCATACGGTCTCCCGGAGCAGTCGAAGAGCTCCCGGACTCCAAGGGGTCAGAGCAGTACAGTTTGAAATCTCCACTTTTGGCTTCTAATCCTGTAGAGAGGATACGCGGCGCACATACTAAACCCCAAGCGTATAGGCAGCGGCTTAGCGGCGCAAGCTAGCGGGCAAGAGCCTTTGCCCACAAGGGATTCAGGAGGAGCTGAACTGGAGTTGAACTGAATCTCAATCTTACATTTGAACTCAAAGTCATCTCATCTTTTCTGAACTGAATGTCAATTTGATGGCGAGAGTCTGCTGGCATCGCTTCTCATTCTTTCATTTGTGGGAGAAATGACTTCGTACACCGAGTATTTTAAACCAACATCTTATGATGGCCTGGGGACATGTCTTAATCTGGTGACCGGCTGATGACCTATCTACCTTTTGCTGATCTATCCGCTGCTATTGCAGTATTGGAACCCCTTCATCCCCCCGTACTGTATGTCCCCATAGTTATCTTCATTTATCACCATTGTAAACCAGCCTCTCTCTGTAACAGCAGCATATAAATAACATCAATATCTGCTGTCTGTTTTTCAGGACTATTCTGTGTGGCATGCTGTAAAGTAAGAACAACAAGCACTCAAATATGAATTATTGGATCTAACGGTAAGAGCTATAACAGCTGTACAGCTGTGGGCTACCCCCTTTTTAATAAACCATAATACTGTCTTCCATAATTGTATCTCCACTAATGTCTACGGCGCCTTGTGTGGAAGCAATTTGCGAAACCACGTGTGTTAATAGCATGTTTCTGAGAATCGATGGGGCTCCAAGGATGTTGAAAATAAAGCCCTTGATTAGATTCAGTTCATTAAGTCCAGTGACTGACGTAAATGTCAGCGCAGGGGACTAATAATGAGGCGAGAGGAAGCTTAGAGGGCTTCCTAAAGATCCATAGCTCGTTAACCTGATATCGGACAAGGAACAGTCCTCCCAATGCATTCTGGTTGGAGTTCACCACCACTGAGGCGAGTTGTTAAAGGTGTAGCCAGCTACTGGTTCTCGAGAATAGCTAGCCCTGCCTTGAAGCTTCAGGAATATCGTCTGGGAAGACAACAGACGTTACAGATGTTCTCGATTGCCTAGACACAATTCCTATAACAATTCACAATTTCTAAAGGCACAAACCTATAACCCCCGAGTCTGATTTGAACTTTGCACTCAGACAACACACACACGCTGTCAATATCAAAGACTACAAGACTGTTTGTTAAACACTGAATTCAAAAACACTGCTACCAAAATGTTTAGAATTAAGAAAAAATATTGATACTTGGTTAAATTACATCTTACAATACTAAAGGGAGGCTAATTCATATTTCTGTGGAGCTAAAGCCTCTAAAATAGATCTGGTGATGTCTCTGACTTTTCAAAGATATATCCAAGATAACATTTTTACCAAAATAGCATATATTATTACCTTACAGTAACCACGAATGTTTACTGTATTACAGTACATTTATCAATTTCTCTCACCAGTTTAATTTCTCTCATTTTTAAACAATTTGGTAGCAGTGTTTTGAAGATTTGAGATATAGTGAGTTGTTCCAGGAATTGTGTCTAGTTGTCTAAGCAACTGTAAGATCACTGCTGAGAAGATGTCCCCCCCCCCCCTCCCAGACTGACAACTAGGTTACGAGAGAGTCTGTGAACACGAGCGTGTTTGTGTGTGTGTGCATATACGTGTGTGCATGTGTGTGTGTGCGCGCTTGCATATGTGTGTACTGTGTGTATGTGTGTGCAGGCAGGCAGCACAGAGCTAGCCTGTGGCGTTTCAACATTTCTGCTCATCTGCAGCACCTCAGGGATGGTGTGTTTCTAGCACAACCCCCCCACGTGATACAATAAAGCCCTAAGCGTCAGTTTCAGTTTAACGTCACTGAGAACCATTCTGGGAAGCCTAGAAAACATTGCGATAGGGTCCGAGTAGCAACTGAACTTATCAACCAGCACTGTAACAGCCAATATAAACTGCTATTACTACACTTAATGCTAACAAATTATTTTCCGACCCATACAGTACAAGTATTTCTTAACCACCTTCTCCGGAGGCTGGAATGTATTACTGCTGACCTCAGATACACACACACACGCACACGTACACGCACAATTGGCCAAGGACACACAGCCTACATGTATTAGTGTGTGGGAGGCTTTAAGAGCTCTTGGATAAATTCAAAGCTTAAGGTAGATGCAATGCTGCATTTAAATAAACAAACCAAAGACTTCAAATAGACTATAAATATTAGAATATGGAAATAAGAAAGCAAGAGCTCTACAGATAAATCCCACATCTCCATACTGTACATTACCTGTGAACTAAATAAAAAATAAATGAAGATATGTTCTTTGTGGGCTTTTGTGATTCATCCCACTAAATTACAATGCAGATTTCTCGCACCTGAACCTTGTTAAAAGCATACGGCCAACATTTATATGTGAGAAAATGAGGGCACAGAGTTACGTACATTAATTTCTTCCCAGCAAACCTGTGAATATAATCCCCCACCCCATATGTTCACATCTCCGTCCTGGCTCTCAGGAGCGGTATAGTTGGCAAGACAAGGAGGTCACGTGGGCTTCTCTCCACCCCGTTTTTTTGAGTGGTGGGGAAATGGGCGGGCGGGGGGGGGTCAGCTTGTGTGTGTGTGTGTGCCAGGTTTCTGCTGTGTCGATCTGTAGCGTACATCAATCGGTCACCTACAGTAACTGCCGCACGCACACACACACACACACACACGCACAACTAAACATGGACACAGCGTGCTGCCGTGATACACAAGGAGTCCTGCTACGATATTAAAAGGCTACAGCTGTAGCACATCTGGCAGACTCTCTGTCTCTCGCTCTCCCCCTCTCTCTCTCTCTCCTTCTCTCCCTCTCTCCCAGGTTCAGCTGACACTGTGCTTCGATGGCTGGCGTGGGCAGCAGTGTCTTCAGATCCGTCATGTGACACGAGATATGATAGAACACGATGCGGCCTTTGGTCCACCAATCCCGTGGGTGTACACTGATATCGTGTGGATCTCAGAAGTATTTTATCTTCAGTCTATCGATTGCATTTGGAATATAAATGTCTGGGCCTTCTGAGACCAATCTGCCACCCACCGCCCCAAAACTGTCATTTGAACCAACCATAAACATACATTTGTGCATATTCAAACATGTAACACACACACACACACAACACACCCTGTCCTAGATAATGACAATCTGACATGGATATAAAAACAGAGCATATATTATAATAACAAAACTAGGCTAAAAGATGGCAATACTTTCTCCTCCGCCCACACGACAGTGTCTCTCTAAGAAGATGTATTCGTGCTGTAGAGGTTATCTAGGTGTTATCATACTCCCACCCGTAGCCTTTGGTCACCACAGGGTGTTAGAGGTTTCCCACACTCATTTTAGAGCCAGACCGATCATTTAAAGATAGATGAGGGTTGTTATGGCTGCCTGATTTATGTTTATACTGTATGCTGTTAAATATTTCATTCTTTTGTCTTTTATTTTAAAAGAATTAATTTTATTGTGAAGCACTTTGTGATTTCAATCTGTGAAAGGTAAACGTGCTTACCTACTGACTTTTATATTTTAGACATGTTAGCTACAGTCTCAGCCAATGAGAAAGCAGCGGGAAACGGGAAACGAGTCGTTGTCGTGGAAATACTCCACCGGCGTAGTTACATAAGATAAACTCAGATCAACGGAAAACAGAAGTTTTTGTTGAGTCTAAGCGTTTTTCTTCTGCCATCCTGCATTTAGACATCTTCGCCCTTATTTGTATTCCCATCTTGTAACCGACAAATCTGGTTATCTCCTTACACCATCTGGCTCCTGAGCAAGACACGACTCTGTTCGCTAGCAGGAACAAAGACAACTTAACCCCTAAATGGTTCAACATCTCTCTGTTTTGCCAAGCACATTAAAATACTAATATACACACTGTCTACTGTATATTAAGTAACACATGGTAACACAGCTTGAGATAATGAATTACCAAGGACGGGGTAACACTGATTAGCCTACCGGTTAAAGTCGTGTGCTGCTTATTTATAATGCATACAAACCTCGTTTATTGTGCATCTCGAGAGGCTGTTGTCACATGTGATGCAGATCGATGTGCGCGTGTAGAAGCTATTACATGCATTAAATATTTAACGCTTATGGATTTGACCTGGAATACGATCAGCATTAAAATGTAAAGTTACGTTAAAATGTTTTGATTTTGATTTTGAAGACCACAATAGGTTAAGGTATTGTTGTTGTAAGAAATGCGTGTGCAGTAGTGGTGAATAAATTCAATTTACACGAGTATATTAACCGTTACATTGTTAACATACCATACCTTGTACACACACACACACACACACGCGCTCACGCACGCACACACACACACACACACCCTGAGGAGCCACAGGTGTCGGCAGTAATGGCGATGAAATGAGTTCTCACTCATTTAAGGTTTCAGCTCCCAGTCGATGCTCTCTCTCTTGCAGCACTGTAGCACAGAGGCAAAATAACTGATTTCTGTGGCTGTGAGAACCTTGTGTATCTGTTATCTCAAGAGAAACACCCTGCTAATTCTCTGATTGAGGGAATGCAATAATGACTCTGCCTGGGGGCGTCTGCCTTGACCTTCTGCTGTCATGTGACCTGTTGTCCAGCCGTGAGGCTATTACCATCATGGGCCACCAGAGAGAATTGAGGGGATACATGTTGATTAGGCATTTAGTTGGTTAGATGTGCTCCTGCTGGTCAATGCTCTCCTGCTTGCTTACTACATGGGGGCAGATCTGCACCACACCAAAACGTACGTCAGCTATGCGTGTGTTCTGTCAATACATTTACCATGTGTTTAGTTTTGTTGTTTTCATTTACCTGATTACTGGTCCATGACCTATTCAGCTATTGTACAATTGTTCGTTTAAATGTGATTATAAGAATCCCTGGATGAAAACAGCTGCTAAATGCTATAAACGGGCTGCTGTCTGTGGGGGTATTTTATTACGCTGATGAACTCCCGCTCTAATTGGCTGCTTTAGAGCACTTGGACAGGTCCAATCAGCCAATCAGCTGTGGTTAAAGTTTCATAACATTTTCAGTTGTGCTTTTCCAACCAATGATGATGGTGATTTAGTTTAAGCAAAAGCAGTCCCCGCATTGCACACGAGTCAAACGTTGTCCGTACGCAAACCTCAAACAAAGAGTCACAGCTATAAAGGACATTAATGTCCCGGGAGAGAAAAATATGAATGGAGTTCTATGGGAAGGACCAGTCCATATAAGAAAAAGTGTTTTATAACTAATTTAAACAACCTACAAATGTTTACATTAAATAAAAACAAATGGAAGTATTTAAAAAACATGTTTGTGTTTTTTTTAAACTTTTTTTGTACATTAGCTAATGTTTTTGAGGCAAAAAAACGGACATGACATGGCAGTTTTCCTTGGCTCGAATTGATATCAAACAGATTATTATAATGTAGTGTAAGTGTTTTATGTTCATGTTGGACAGTAAAATATGTTCAAACATGTTGGATAAAGCGCTGGAAAGAGCGGTGCCTGGTGGCGAGGACCAACCGCTACAGAGTTAGCATAGAAGAACAGAACACCGTGAGCTGGTCCTGGTGTTCCGTACAGTGGTTAAAAGCATGTCAGTCAAAAGCTGAAGACGTTGCCAAGCCCTTTCTGGCAACAGTAATATAATCACATTAACCGTACCTTCGTTGGTTCTCGTTGGACCCTCGTTTAAAGTCGCTGCACGTCCAATTCTGTCCGGAACACTGTTGACTCTACGGTAATGACATTCACAGCAGCGGAAGAGAATCTTAGTGCACCGCAATCGGGGTCGGCAAAGGTAAGCGTCCCGCTAAATGCCATGGTGTGCGGCTGTGGCGCTAATTGCGTCTGGCAAAGCACTGCGTTTGACCTGTGTGGTCAAACATAATTACTCAAATTCATTTTTAATCTGATGGATTAGGGAATTTGCTGGCTGCCGGCCTGAGAGCGAAGCTGGTGGGAAACTGGGCCGTTGGTGACGTCCATAAATGACACATTGAATTTGATCTGATCATATTGTTATTATGTATCTTGTGTAGCCGACCGACAATATCACTTCTAAGGCTTTTAAGTTTTACACTTGCAGTGCATTGAACACCAATGTATTTATTTATGTCAGTCTGCACAGTATACATCAAATGGGTATTACTAGAATTATTAAACAGTTGGCTTTTTGAGTCTTCCTACCTTTTGATATCTTTTCTTTTTACTATCGTCAAATCAACATTAACCCATATTTATGGATAAGCGTATTCAACAAATCCAACCTCTCCCAATTAGGCCAGAGAACAGTGACTTATATTCTGGATAAAAGCCTTTTTCTGACAGTTTTACTGTAGCTTGTCAAAGCTACCTTTTACGTCTAATGTTTCTAAAAACATCTAAAAAGGAACACTTAACATTTTTATATTTCACTCACTTTTTATCAACAATGGTGCTCTTTAAAAACTTTGTGATGTTTTTATAAAAACGTAGTGTTATTTCACAACCTCTAACAGCAGAAGGGTTATCGTCTTTCGTGTTATGCTAGGACAATTTAAACTTAAAAGGTTTAGAAGGTTTATGCATTGCTTGTGTTTTAGGATGACTTGTATGCTAATAGGTAATCTATGTCATCAAACATATACGTTAGGCGTGCTATTTGCTTACGATGACTGGTGCATGAGCTATACAAAGACTTCATAAAGACAAATGCACTAATTGTAAGCCGCTATGGAGACAAGAATAATACTAAATGCTGTGAATGTAAATGTAAACAGCAACAGGCGGCTTTTTGTGAGCAGGGATGTTATGTTTGGCTGATTGGCTGCTATACAGTATAGCCTGG
>JAODOY010034403.1:0-2500 GCA_025399855.1 Forbesichthys papilliferus | reverse complement strand
CGAGACCGGTCACCCATCTGTCCCATAACTAAGCTCACACATCAAGCCGTTGAGTGCATTAAAGATACAATCAGTCATTTTGGAGAACGCTTGTTGATATTTGAACTTGATAAAAATAAAGCAAAAAAACTAAATCTCACCCTTCAATGCCACAGTTTGCTCCCCTCCACACACACACATACATTGGACACACATGGCCAAGGCTGGGATAGTGCTGTGGTGCGGTACGCACCACTTTATGTTCCCAATTACACGGCCAGGGCTGTGTAGCCACACCAGAACATTTCTCTAGCAGACCGCTAGCATGTTAGCTTGCGTGTTAGCTTACAATCGCTGACCACACCTTTTAAGTCCCTTTAAGGCTTCACCCGGGCCGGGCCAGTCACTCTGTCATCCCACAACTAAGCTCACACTTCACAAACAGGCGGCGCACGTTACCGCAGTAACGAGCCCCTGTCTGTTTCCCAGACCCCGCACATCAAAACCAGCTCACACACACACACGGGCACCATCGCCGTGGTCGTTGCCGAAGCGACAGCTTCAAAGGTGAGCGGAGGGAGGTTCACATTGGTCTGCAGCAGCCATCTCTCTACTTCTCCACCTATCAAAGCAAGCGGACCTCTGGGAGCGAGGGAGTGTCACAGCCGCTTTACGTGCGCGCGCGCAAGGTCTTGCAGCGGCTGAGGAGCGAAGAAAGCGTCCACACATGAAAAGGTTTCATACAACGCTCTTCTTCCCCTTTTGATCATCCACTTCAACTTTAATGTCGCCTTCGTGAAACTCCTTTGTCGCCCGAGCAAAACAAACCCTGTGTTGTCCCAACGTTTAAGGGAAAGAACACTTGAAAAAGTACTTGGAAGTTGTCGACCGCTGATTCCTGTCGTACTTGAGAGCACAACGTCAGCCCTGTGTGATTAGTTACTGTTTGTTACAGACCGCCTGCAGAAATGCAAATAAACTCACAATACACACTGTCCGCTTAGCACACACACAGTACATCAGTGTGCAGACACACACCAGTGTAACAACAGTGGCAGGAGGAAAACACAAATGCTGATACACTTTCTACTGCCAAACTCTCTCTCTCTTCACCTTACACAGGGAGAGGAAGAGAGAGAGTGAGAGATCGATGGCTCTGAGTGGGCGAGCAAGATGTCAGTATACTGTTTTATTGGCCATCGAAAATCAGCCTATATCAGTCACCAAGATGTGTGTGTGTGTGTGTACAGTGTGTGTGTGCGTGTGTGGGTGTGTGTGTGTACTGTGTGTGTGTACTGTGTGTACAGTGTGTGTACTGTGTGTACAGTGTGTGAGTGGATTCCATCAATAACACACATAACTGGGCCACAGGGACACACACACACACACCTCCTACACTCACATGACGAATGTGTCTACTGTGTGTGTGTGTGTGCAATGCATCATGACCAAGGTCTCCTTGCTACCACTACTGCATTAAGGTCATTACTGATGCCACTCCACGCCCTGTGTGTGTGTGTGTGTGTGTGTGTGCAACAGTACAGCATCACATAATAGGCAGTGTAAGTCAGAGTTGTTAAGTCACTCTAACAAGACCACACACACACACACACACACACACACACACACACACACACACACACACACACACCCCCCAAATAAAACACTTACATATCACATATACTCTCTCTCTCTCTCTCTCTCTCTCTCTCTCTCTCTCTCTCTCTCTCTCTCTCTCGTGTAGACACACACACACACACACACACACACACACACACACACACACACACAATGTATGGCTCTTGACCATCAGCAGTCAGGCTTATCTGGTGACAGCGTTGTTTCAGATGGGAATGCAGCTCTGCCCAGTAGCCCTTGAGCATCTCTTAACGCCTCCTTAAGACGGCCTGTGTCTGCCATCGCCCTTAAGTGTGTCTGGCTGTGTGTGTGTGTGTGTGCAAGCGTGCGTCAGGCGGGTGGCCTCAATGCTTAAACCCGACCTGTCGCAATGCATTAAGGGCCTGGCATTCAGACGCAAGACCACTCAAGGCTGTGTGTTTGTAGCTAATAAGCTACCGTCAAGCTAAATTCAAGCTAACATCCAGCTGGCGTCGGTTGGTTGCTATTAGAACAAACTTTACCAGCACCACCTGTAGTCACAGTCGGTAGAAAGTGAGGCAGTGTCAAACAGGTGTCATTGAAAATTATTACCGTTTTCCTTGATGATTTAAAGTGTGACTGCACCCTAAAATTTGTTATTTAAGCTGTAAACGTAATAGGACAGATCTGTGCTGGTGTTAATATCGACACAATTCCTGTTTTTATAAAAAATCTGCATGGTACTCTCAGTATGCTCATACATCATCAAATTAAAATGATTACGTTAATGTTAATGGGGGTCCCCTCTCAGCCCCTCCCCTCACTCAGCTCCTAGACACATTTTGGGTGCAGTCAGGCTCAGAGCTGGGGTGCAGCTACACTTTAAAGGTGCAGTCAGGCTCAGAGCTGGGGTGCAGCTACA
>JAODOY010034393.1:0-21468 GCA_025399855.1 Forbesichthys papilliferus | reverse complement strand
GCTTTCCCCCCCCCCCCCCCCTTCCCCCCCTCCCCCCCCCCCCACACACCAATACATCAGCTGTCACTTCACTGCTTGGATAGGGGCACTATAAATGTGACTAGACATGCAGGATTGATGTGCACAATACTATTTATCATCCACCAATCAAAAGACAGAGGAAAAAACAGGTTGTATTGGTCACGCAGACATAATGCATATTAATGTCCATATTTGAGGATTTGCCCACACACATAACCGCCCACATGGTTTGCCAACATAGACCATCTCTAATATGTAGAAAAGATACCAGGCTTGAAAATAAAAAGATCTAATGCACCCTTTTCTAAAGACAAATTATCACATTTCTGAGAAGGTTTAATTCAAGTTCTAAGGGATAATGTTTTTGCTTATTTGTATTATATTCAGAATTACATAAGACTCAATTAAAACCTCATCTCATCCATGGACTTCTATGCCTGTTAGCCAAGATTTAAAAACATCTTAGAACAATGACGACTATGTTGAACACTAGAGGACTGTAAGTGAAAGGTAAGGCCTATTAGCTCCAATAAGGGAGCACAGCAACAGCTGTTAGAGTTCAACCCCAGATCTGAAACTGCTAAAATGGCCTGTGTTTAGAAAGTGCCAACTGATTTATAATACTGGACATAGTCAGTACAGATTGCTGTTGTTTTTAGCCCACAAGAGTAGTGTTCTTTTCAGTAAGCCAGAGATCAAGCCACACTCTCCAGAGGATCGGCCTCTGCTCAGGGGAGAAGTTCAACAGGACAGGCTTTTCCCACACACCGCTTCACTACAAACAACACTGCAGCAATGCACATTAGTATCTGATCAGGTTCTGTCTGTCCCATCCCATTCTGTATTCCTGTCAACTGGAAAGACACGAATTGCACTTAGAAAAAATAAGGTGCCTTATTTTCCTCTCAACAGTCTTAACAATGTGATTGATTCATTTCACACTTTCACACACACACATCATTCAGTGCAAATGTCACAGATTAGAGGTGTTAAATGCTCCCAGACAGTATTATGAAGACGAGAAGTAGCTTATACCACAGACATCCGGGAGAGAAAAAAACAGTACGTACATTTCTTATGTTAGAATACCTTTGGCTGTTGAAATGGAATTGTACACAATCTGAGTTGCAGGCATCTCACACAAATGTCACACTTGATCACAAGTTTTTCAAAAGGATTTAAAATTCTAATATTCCATAAATCCTCATGGGTCGTATATCATTATATTACAGACACATCTGTGAGAAACACAGCAGTGCACGCACACAGTCACACAGAGGGGAGAAACCACAGGGCTGAAGTGTAGACGCTGCAACTGTATTTACATCCCTGGAGCTGATTTTAAATTCAACTCCAGGGTCTGTATGTCAGTATGTATTTCGTTTTACCCCTCTCCCATCATCCTTGGGCATAATCAAGTGTGTGTGTGTGTGTGTGTGTGTGTGTGTGTAGATTGTGTGTGTGTGTGTGTGTGTGTGCACCCAAGAAGAATAGATGCAGCTAATTTGACTCACTATGAGGCCACAGAGGTTGTCTTTAATATTAGTTTGTGCAACCAGTTGAGCATACCCTGACACGCCAGATGTTTGGTCTGTTAGACATCCATCTGGGTAGCCGTCCATTTATACGGTTTTAAAAGGGCAGGCGCTTTCAAAACAATACTTGGCAGGTGATTGGAGGAATCTGTGAGTGCAATCCACTCTTGCGGAATAAATGTCGGAGAAACATATTTTCAATCGAGAAAATCATTTGGTGGGGTTCTTTGCTCTCCTAATACATTCTAATAAAACTGATGCTACAGCATATTGCAGAATCTACGCTAACCTCTGTAGGACCTGCCATTGTTGATCTAGAGTTGCCAAGTCGCCTTCCTAAACACCTAAACCACGCCCGTAGCTAACAGTATGACACTGATCAGCCAATGTAAACACACACTGGGTTTACTGGACAGAAGTACAATGATTTCTCTCTCCAGACTGATTATCGGGGTGAAGTAAAAATAAAGCTAAATTGAGTATGGCACCTTTACTATTTTAGGCCCTTAGTGGAAGTCAACAGCAAACAGCGGAGCAGCACAGTGGCTAAAATGATAAATAAAGAAATTAAGTCCCTGTAGGTTTTAGGTGACTATCCCTCTGACCTTATCAAGGACAGAGATAAAAACACAATGTGGTGGTACAATGATCCCACAGGAGGGGGAGGTATTAGTGTTAGGAATTCTAACCAAGTGGTCTACATTGATGCTGAGCCTCAATCTCTGACACAGGGGAGGGGGTGGGTTGGGCGTGACTGGATTATCAGACTGTCAGCATGTTACCGAACACAGGCCCGCTGATACTCTAATAATAATGCTGCCCAGGTTCCAGACAAATTGGGTATGGAAATGATGCTATGACAATCTGATTTAAAAGCAATTTTGATACAGGCGTCATCTCGCCTGTCTGGCATAGGAAAGCTGCCCGGGGAGATTAACGTCCCGAGGTGTGCGGACAAGATTGAGCAATGGCTATTCCTAGTGAAGACATGAATCATCAGAATAGCAAATCACTGTCGTCGCACACAAATTATGGATCTGCAAAAAGCCATGCACTTGATGAATGTGGAAGGATACTTGTTTAGCTCACTGACAGCCGTTTATGTTTGAAATCATCTGAGACTGAAATTTTAACTTTTGAACAAAATATTGCATTTATATTACTGTATGACAGTAAACACAAATGATGTACAGCATAGATTATCTACAGTCTATCTATTTAAAAACGCTGCCTAAATATACATCAATGCATAATATGCTTCCAGATTACAAACATCTAGATTTAACCCCTTGGCAGAGGTGATCAGTAGAGCCCTACCAGTAGCATGTCTGGACAAAGATGTGAGTTCTATGCTTTGTAGATGGGCTGAAACAGGTGCCAAATCGGGGCCATGCCAGGCACGTTGGGTGGATGTGCATATTAATAGGCGCAGGAGGGGAAGCACAGCTCTGCAGGTGTTGGTCCAACAAAGAGTGATTCACTCCAAGTCTGGCATGGGCTTTCCTGCTAGTTGCTATCACACAGTCACCGTTAGTCAACTCACCAGCTCACAAGCCTCACATAAACACTCTCCATGAAGTGAGTGCTCCTTAGCGAACTTCAATGTATGTGTGTAACAAATAGAAATATGGGTGAATTAGGATGCTAAAGGTTCCTGCATAGGATTTCAGAGCCAACTACGCTAATGATAAAAACTAGGAGAATATATCCTTGTAACCTTGCTCACAGAAGTAACTGTGTGTAATTCAATTCATGGCCATAATGCCAGTAAACAATTATTGGGTTATTGCCTCTGACATAAAAAAATGTGCATGCTTGTTTTGAACAAGAAAATAACTATAACTTTATGCATTATGCATAGCAGAGTATTTCACTCTAACTGAACTGAACAAAGTGTAATATTGTATATATATAATAACACTTTGCAAACACTTTGCAAATAGGTGGCACAATCACAATGACATACCACACAGAACACAGTAGTAACCTAAATAGTTAACATTTGCTACCAGCACAAAGAATGAGCAACATATACACTTGTACATACACTTGGTTTTTGTCCTAATTGTTTTTTGGGCTCAATACTACATATTTTAAAGGCTTAATTTTAACTAAAGAACAGTTAATTTTAAAAGGTAGCAAGTTTCTCATGTAGAACAACTGACCGACAATGTGCAATGCTGTGAACGCACTGCTTGATGTGTCTCTGGGCCTGCTATGGGCCTTACTCATGCCTCTACTGCTGCTAGGAGCTCCTGCCATGTGCTGCAGTGTCTTCTACACCCTCATGGTGCTTTGTGGTGGAGGGCGATGCACGGGGCAGCTCATCTAGAGCCATCTGTTCTGAGCACCTGGGATGACATGCTGAACCTGGCCAGGTCAGATCCTGCATGATGTTAACACCTCTCCTCCTACTGCCCCGTTGATGTAAATGGGGATGAGGATGGGGGGTGTCCTTCTTAATGGAGGAGGCCGGATATCCTCTATAACTGATTGGAGTTGACGAGACTCCAATCAATAATATTGATAAGAAAATAAAGTGGGCATCTACAGAAGTCAATAAATAGACAAATGCAAGTATTTAATAGCCTTAAATAAAAAGGAAATATGCACACTTCAAACTCTCCTGTTTAATCTTATGAAATACAGAGAGAGAGAACATGCACATAATTCACAGAAATCGCACCACTAATAAGGATCAGTTCCTGACTGCTGAGGTTGAGGGACTAATATTGCACTCATAAAAGTACTGTTGAGGAGAAGGAAGGTCAAATAAACTGAATGACAAGGTCAAGCTGCGAGGTTTGGACAAAACTGCCTGTGCAATAACATGACTGCTGTGGATAAAACACAAAGTGCCTGCAAAGGCATTCTAGTAGTAGCACTGTGCCATGTACTGTATGCAGGCTAGTGCTGATCCCGTCTTGAGTTTAATTTGTTCATCATGGTCAGCTTTGAAGTATTTATTTCTTCTTTGGCATTTGACTGATAGTTTGTGTGTGTCATGGTCCAAGCAGGACAAAGCAGTGACTGTTCAAAGCAGATTACTTAGCAACACTTCCAACACACACTGAGTAAAGTTATTTTTTCCATAATTGACAATCAATCTCAACAATCACAGTCCTTAAAGACTACAAGTAGCCAACATATGTTATTCTTATTATTAACGTAGTTGAGAGTTGAGAATTCCTAATGACTCCTGAATTTATAAAGGTGATTACACTTTGATAAACCTTAAATGTGTGTGTGTGTCTGTCTGTCTGTCTGTCTGTCTGTCTGTCTGTCTGTGTGTGTGTGTGTGTGTGTGTGTGTGTGTGTGTGTGTGTGTGTGTGTGTGTGTGTGTGTGTGTGTGTGTGTGTTGTATTATTTTACCAGGCTTGGGTCAGAAATTTATATTGTTTACATTATTTAATGTTAGGCTATACAGATGACATGAAGGGCTGACTAGCCCAGTACACATGCTTTTGTCAAAATGTTTACACAGACCAAAAATAAGACTGTACAGTAAATGTGCAGCTGTATAGAAGATCAATCATTGCTTTTGATAGAGTAGGCAACAACAACATAGTAGGCCTGTGTGAATGTGGCAGAGCAATAATATAGACTAAGTTAATGTGATCATTAGGCTACATTACATTAGTCACTATTATTGTTGCATTACCTTGCAGTGTATAGGGAGATATGGGCAAATAGAGATGAGCAGATCCTATAAAATCCAACATGCGAAAGCAGAAACGGTGACATCTGTGACATCTGTGGTGTATGCTGAAATACAGCTCTGCACAACCAGTGAAAGAACATGAATGCAGACTAAACTGTGCTAGTTTAGTCTGTGCACTTACACAAATTAACCGAATCATTAAAAAATATCATCCTGAGCTGCATCATTATTCAAAGGTTAGTCAAAGTTAGCCTAAGAGCAATAACCCTCAACCAAAATCAAACCAGCACAACTACCTCCTTATCCATACAAAAGAAAGAGACAAGACTCCCCACGGCTCCATGGTTACTCTCTCTCTCTCTCTCTCTCTCTCTCTCTCTCTCTCTCTCTCTCCAGCAGAAAACAATAGAGTAGGGTAACATTATTGACAGCGATGCTGATAACGCTTGCAGCGACTGCATGCATCTATTAGATAACGCATAGTCGCACGTTTTTATACACTGATATTGCTTCTTTTTTCCATACATATATCATATTCGTCAACAGTTGTAGCCTGCACATCACATCTCCATCTGCAGTAATACGTCAATACAATAACTCTTTAGCAAGCACGTAAGACAAACATATCCGATATAAAATCAAATGCATGTGTATTTGCGCTTAACTTTGCTGCATTGTTTCTATTTAAGTTATTTCAAAATTCAGTAGCCGCCCTGTTTGGTTTTTAGTTATAATCAGGTTTATATAATAAGCGTGATGCCCGAGTTATAGTGCATCTTAAAACTTGACGACACGGTCACATAATTAATTCAACCACATTATTTCCTTCATGTTACAGATATTTACCTCAGTTGATGCTGTTCGTCATTTGGCTCCTCAGTGTAGTCCGGGTTAGCCTACCAGGTTTTCAAAGGAAAAATGTTGTCTGCCTGTGGAGGCTCGAAGAGGACAGTCAACATTGGCTGCTATAGTGTAACCTACGTGTTACTTCAAAACTGTGAAACTGGTTGGTTTTTTACATTTGCTGGCCCTTAATCCACTCAACACTGCTTGAGAAGAAGAATACGAGTTATAACACAAGATACAATCGATAATGTTTAAATAACTAATTTATAATTAGTAGCAGTAAATACCCGTTGTATGGATGGAGGATTTGGAAGCCAATCCTCTCATTCATTAATCTGCATGATACTATCCCCGCCCCATCATCCTTAGCGCAACCTTGTAAAAGCTCTAGCATAATAATAATAATAATAATAATAATAGTAATAATAATAATAATAATAATAATAATACATTTTTTCAATAATTAAACTATGTACTTGAATATTTTAAAAAAATTATATGAAATAGCATGTTTCGATTTTTTTCATGTGTCACTCACTCTTCGGTAAATGTGTGTGAAGCCATGGGTTTGACACAAAAAAGAATAACGCCCAGTGATACAAAATAGTTATAATCTAAAATAGGTCTACCCATTTTACAGTACGGTGTATTATTAATTGTGACTTCAGCAGAAAATGTAAGACAAGTTAGTTATATTTTTAAGACGCTATAGTATCATAATAACGTGGAAGGAAGAGCGATTTCGTTTTTATTTTGAAGATTATCTCCTACTTCCTGTCATTGGTGCATTGGACCAATCACAGATAACACTGTTTTTCTGTTGGAAATGCTCACGTATGTGCCCAGGTGGGCGGAACTCGGCCATAGATTTAGACGCTTACATGGTGGAAGCACATACCAGAGATATAAAACGAGTGTACCCAAGTAAATCGACAACTACAGTGGTATTCCTTTATTTGACAACAGCAAGTGGATAGTCAGAGACAGTGAGTACGTATTGACCGACATTAGATATTTAAATTACATGAAAAGCCGTTGATCAAGGAAGGAAAACGATACCGGTACCAGTGAGTTGCTTATGTTGTAACTTGTAAAGCTAAGCCATGTCTAAATGTGATGTTAGATGTGTTGTGTACTACTGTGATAGCCAATGTCCACATTACAACATTGTTAGGTTTCAGCGAGCATGTAGAGAGGAGGTACATTTAGCGTTAGTTATCTTACTGTAGACTACTAGAAGACGCGTTATTCCACAATGCCAACATATCACAATAGTCAAAGATCGGTTAATAGGACAGTTACTACAGCACTGAGGTATCTGAAATAATTTAAGTTATTTGCCATATATTTTATTTGTTGTCGAGGCGTGACTCACACCCAGGTTGGTCTATTAGGACGTGTATGTTTGCTGTTATCTGAATATTGAGGTAATCATCACCCTTACATTTGGGTGGGTTTCATAGACATTATTTGCTTTTAGTGGTTAAGCAACAAAGCACAACCCCCTAGATAGTCTACAATTCTTGCACATATACTTGTTTCTTTGTCATTCTACAGCATGTTTTGTAAACAGCCAAATCTGACCAGATCAATCTAAAGTTTAAACATAATGTAGTAGTTTTTATTTGGCAAACGTGAGGGGTGTAAAGTCTTAATGTCCTAATACCTACCCATGCTCTCTCTTATTTCATTCCAATTCATGTCCTTTACCCTCTATTATCCAAACGCATGTCTGCCCACCATCTTTCTAGCTTTCTCTCTGTTTCAACATAGTGTAGATATAACCACACAGTCTTTATGCATTATTATTACTACCTTATGTGTAAACAATTTGATGACTTTTATTAGACACATACACCCTATGTTACAATATGTTAAGGCTATACTGTACACAATACTTTTTATATGTTTTGCGAAAATGTGTTAATTGTGTGCCCTAGTTTTCAAACAAAAATGTATTGGTGGTGGAACTAGATGTTTGGACTCAAATATTGCTGTAATTGCTAGTAAAATGTGTTATATTATTCTATAATGATTTGGCCTAGACTAACTATTTAGGGAACACTTGCTGATAATGTGCACCATCTACTATCCCCCATACTTTCTATACAGTCCCCTCTGAAAGTCTCGGAACAGCAAGGTTAATTTCTTTGTTGTTGCTATACACAGAGAAACCTCTAGAAACAAAGAACTGAAATAGGAAAAGCATCACAAATGACGAAAGCAAACATTTGGTGATGTCAGTGGGTTACATGCAGTTTTGTAAGCAAGGAATATGCAATCAAATGGCCAGATGTCATTTTTACTTTACTTGTTTACTGAAATACTAGCCTGTATGTTCCAATATTTTTCTTACATATATATGTAGGTGGTTTGATACAGATGGTGCTAAATCTAAGTTGTTTAACATGTTTAGTTGAACAATTCCAGGAAATTCAAGAAGTTGAAATTTGGGTAAATGTTTTGATCTCAGAATATTATTTTCAGTGTATAGCCTAGGCTGAACAAACACACTGGGAATTAGCCTTACTGTTCCAAAAGTTTTGTAAGTAACTGTAACTCCATAGAATCTTAACATTTTTTTCTATTTAATTTCTTCTCTTAGATATTGCAAACATGACCATGTTTTGAAAGCCACTATTGAGCGAGGGATACCCTGTCTTCAATCAACTACACACTCATGTGTATAATCTTCTTCAAGTTTGACCCTCGACCTGCTTCCAAAAATGCCTACAGGTAGCACAATAAACAAATGTGTTGCTAAATCCTCTATGGACAGATTTTGAGCACACAAAAGTGTTCAAAAAGGCCTAGCCTATTATCAACTAATGGGCAACCAGAAATACTACATTTATTTGTAGGCACCTACAATATGCCTTGAACTTGGCTGACATTTTAAATAGTTTTCGGCAGTTGCTCACTTGGAACTGTTTGACCAGAAAGTGGTCCACATTGAACAAAGTATCATAGTCAAAGGAAGGGATTGATCTTTCCTTCAATATTTATTTTATGGATAAATGCCAAAGGGCATTGAGATTTGGCAGTGTTTCAGGCAGGTGCTTGTCAGAAGATTAGGCTACATCTAACCTTTCAGCCTATACCAGTGCGGGGACCAAGAGAGAAAAAGTGTGAATCACTTCCATACAACTGCAATCTAATCTCCCATTTAAAGTTGAACCAGGATACACTTGTGTGTGCGTGCAAGGGACCCTGCCCTATCCCTCCAGTAAATGCTTCAATTCTTTCCATGGACAGGGCCGACTAGTGGTATAAGAGTGCAATGTCAAACCCATTTTATTATAATCCCCTTGAGGCTGAGAATGAGACGAACACTTTACCTAGCTAAGCACCATCACTACCCTGGAACTGTGGCCCTGCCTAAGGAGATCACAGGAGAGGTGTGTATGAATGCTGATTCAGGACTGGACCTCGGGAGAGGTTAAATGTACCATAGGGTTACAACCGTGCTGAATATAGCTTGCTCCTTGCACGTGCTGCAGTAGTGTCTGAATTACAATCCCCTCCAAACGTATTGAAACAGCAAGGCTAATTCCTTTTGTCTTTGCTATGAAGTACAGGAAATAGAGATTGAGATCAAAAGTTGTACATGAGACGACAGAACAGACTTTTGTAAGGTCTGCATCCTGTGCACGACCACGAGAGCGCCCGCCACCGCCAACAGCGACTGTTCACCGCTCTAGTGACTCTCTCTCCCCGGACCCGCCTTCCACGTCATCGACATTCCACAATCAACTTAGATCACGTTCACCTGTTTACTAACACCTGTGCACAGTATATTAGACGATCACACTTCCCGCTCTTTGTGAAGTATTGTTTCTACATTACCGGACCATTGTTGACCTCGTTATTCTGAACTTCAGTATAGCCTTTTCACGTTTTGACCAGTTTTTCTGTCTACGTTTATTCCGTCTTGCCTGCCCCTTGTTGGTACCTCAGCCTGAACAGCCATCTGTGTACCAGTCCCGTTGCCTGTTTACTCTGACTTTAGCATACCCCTCTTTGCCAATCGTCTGGACTTCACTGTTTTTGACCTTCGCCTGTTTCTGTCTACGAGTCAGCCTATTCCTGTACTTTGGTACAATAAACTGTAAACAGCAATAGGAACCTCATCCCCATCTAGTATCATTACAGAATACTTCACCTACCATCGATGGATCCAGCTGGATTACAGGCACGTTTTTCACATCAAGAGGAGCGAGTGGAGAAGCTCTGCCACCTACTACGCCAACCAACCTCTTCTCAGGCTCAACCGACATCTTAGTTTCCCCTCATGTCGATGCCATCCAAGTATGACGGTACAGTCGGACAATGCAAGGGCTTCTTGATGCAATGTTGTATGTTCATGAGACACCATGCAGATCGCTTCTCGTCGGAGCGATCCAAGGTGGACTTCATAATCTCCTTGCTCCAGGGGAAAGCCTTAGAGTGGGCCACCGCTCTGTACACAGCAGACCATACGGACCTCTCTACTGAAGCCCGGTTTTTGTCCGTGTTCCGAAAGGTATTTGACCATTTGGTAACCGGGCGTCCAGTAGGGGACCTTTTGTGTGAGATCCGTCAGGGGTCCCGCACAGCAGCGGAATATGCAGTGGAATTTAGGACCCTGGCCGCTGGTAGCGGATGGAGTGACTCAGCCCTCCTAACTGTATATCAAAGACGATTACGTCATGACCTTCAAGCCAAACTCGCCTGCAGAGGGGACGTAGGAGACCTAAATTAATATCTCTGCATGTCAATAGCCATCGACAACCTCCTTCTAGAACAGCAGGTCCCTCCTCCTCGGGTCCGCCCAGGAAACCACGCCTCGCAATCGGCCACAGCTGAACATGAGCCAGAACCATTGCAGCTGAGCCGTGCTCAGCTGACTCCCAAAGAGAGGCAACAGCGACTCCGGGATGGTCTCTGCTTCTACTGTGGAGAACCGAGTCATCGCATCAGCCGCTGCCCTCGACGTTCACCTCGCCGCCTACCGATATGTTGCTCAACCACCCAACACATAACACAGAAACAGTTATGTGTACCGGTCACTTTGGCAACTAATGATCTCTCTGTAGACGTTGATGGTCTGGTGGATTCGGGGGCTGCTGGGAATTTTATTGATGCTAGGTTGGCAGACCCATTGAATGTGAAACTGACTACCATCCATCCTCCCCTCGGGATTAACTCTCTCGACGGACAGCCCTTGGGTTCGGGTTATGTCACGCACCGAACCGAAGACATTGTCATGCAAATATGGGCCCTTCATTTTGAGACTGTACAATTGTTGGTTGTGAGGTCACCCAAGGAACCTCTGGTCCTTGGCCACCCTTGGTTATGTGTTCATGACCCTGTGATATCATGGAGCATGGGAAAGATCCTACAATGGGGTTCTGGATGCTCCACAACATGCATCCAACCTCCTGTCTGTGCCACGTCCATTGAAGACTCCGACGTTGTACGTCCCACAGTCATTCCCCCGGTCTACATGTCCAGTTCGGAAGTTTTTAGCAAGACCAAGGCCGCATCCCGGCCTCCCCATCGCCGCCGGGACTGTGCAATAGACCTTCTGCTTGGTGCCAATCCTCTGAGAGGTCGCATATACCCATTGTCTCTCCCTGAGACTGCAGCAATGAACAAATACATTGACGAGGCGCTGCAATTGGGGTTTATCCGCCCGTCCACCTCTCCGGTGGCCTCAAGCTTCTTCTTTGTGGGGAAGAAGGATGGGGGCCTTCGTCCGTGCCTCGATTATCGGGGACAGAACCAGAACACCGTCAAGTATCGATATCCTCTTCCGCTGATACCGGAGATGTTGGACAAGGTGGGCAAGGCTACCATCTACACCAAGCTTGATCTACGTAGTGCCTACAACCTTTTCCGCATCCAGGAGGGGGATGAATGGAAAACGGCCTTTATCATTTACCGAGGCCACTACGAATACCTCGTTATGCCCTATGGCTTAACCAATGCCCCCTCAGTGTTCCAGGCATTCATGAATGACATTTTCTATGACATGATCGACCGTTTTCTCATCGTCTAGATCGATGACATCCTCATCTTCTTACATACCCACGAGGAACATACAGACCACGTCAAGCAAGTCCTACGCCGCCTGCTGGAATATGACCTATACGTCAAAGCTGAGAAAAGTGAATTCCACGTCACTACAGTACGATTCCTTGGCTTTGTGCTGACACCAGGTGGTGTAAACATGGACGAACAGAAAACCACAGCAGTTAGGAACTGGCCGCAACCCCAAACAAGAAAGGAGCTCGAGCGATTTTTGGGATTCCCCAATTACTACCGCCACTTCATCAGCAACTTCAGCGGGATCGCTTCTCCTTTATCTGCCATGACGAACCAGAAGGGGAAGGCACTACAATAGACGGACAGCTACAGCTCAAAGAACTGTTCGTTTCTGCCTCTATCCTCTATCGGCTCTGGTCATCCGGGAATAACACGAACCACCCAACTACTCACACAAAGGTGGTCGTCTCTCGCTGGTGGTCGTCTCTCGCCGATGACGTTCGGGACTACATACTGTCCTGTCCTGTGTGTGCACAAAGTAAGACCCCCCGACACCTACCAGCCAGCAAACTCATGCCCTTACCTATCCCTCAACGTCCATGGTCCCACATCACTATGGATTTCATTACGGACTTACCTGTTTCTGCCGGCTTCTCTGTCATATTGGTAGTAGTTGATCGGTTCTCAAAAATGAGGACCCCAATTCATCTCCAAGGTGTGGAAGGCATGCTGCGACAGAGACTGGGAGTCTCGGTCAGTCTAACGTCTGGTCCCCAGTCCAATGGCCAGTGTGAACGGCTCAACCAGGACATCGGGAAATATCTATGCCAGCAATGCTCACGTCATCCGCGCGACTGGAGTTGCTTTTTGCCCTGGGTTGAGTATGCTCAGAATTCCCTGTTCCATTCTTCCCTCCATCTCACGCCCTTCCAATGTATCCTAGGCTACCAACCCCCACTGTTTCCATGGGAAATGGAACCTGGCCCGGTTCCTGCCATAGATGATTGGTTCCGACGCAGTGGACAGGTGTGGAAAACGGCTAACAGACACCTTGACCGCACCTCACGTACCCAGAAGGAACAGGCTGATTGTCGTTGCCGGCCCACACCCGAATACCACCCGGGACAGAGGGTCTGGCTGTCGACCCGGGACATCCGTCTACGCCTTCCATGCAAGAAGCTATGGCCTCGGTTCGTCGGTCCGTTCCTAATCGAACGTCATATCAACCCTGTCACCTACCAACTGTCTCTGCCCAGACACTACCGTATCTCACCATCCTTACATCGTATCCTTGTTGAAGCCTGTTCACAGCAGCCCGCTTCATCCCTGTCTCCTCGCAGCCGGCCCCTCCTCCGCTGGACGTCGGTGAAGAACCCGCATATGCAGTCCGCGACCTCCTCGATTCCCGGCGACGTGGAGGGACACTGCAGTACCTGGTCGATTGGGATGGCTACGGTCCGGAGGAGCGGTCTTGGATCCCGGCCGTGGATGTCCTGCTCTCATCCGTGGCTTTCATCTACGCCGCCCAAACCGGCCTGCCCCGCGTCCCCGTGGTCGTCCGCTGGTCGTCCTTCGGAGTCGTCTGGAGCCTCCCGTGGAGGGGGGAGTACTGTAAGGTCTGTGTCCCGTGCACAACCACGGGAGCGCAAACCACCGCCGACAGCGACTGTTCACCGCTCTAGTGACTCTCTCTCCCCGGACCCGCCTTCCACGTCATCGACATTCCACAATCAACCTAGATCACGTTCACCTGTTTACTAACACCTGTGCACAGTATATTAGACGATCACACTTCCCGCTCTTTGTGAAGTATTGTTTCTACATTACCGAACCGTTGTTGACCTCGTTATTCTGAACTCCAGTATAGCCTTTTCACGTTTTGACCAGTATTTCTGTCTACGTTTATTCTGTCTTGCCTGCCCCTTGTCTGTGTACCAGTCCCGTCGCCTGTTTACTCTGACTTTAGCCTACCCCTCTTTGCCAATCGTCTGGACTTCTCTGTTTTTGACCTCCGCCTGTTTCTGTCTACGAGTCAGCCTATTCCATAATCCCCGTCTAGTATCATTACAACTTTCAGCTTTTACTTTCTGGTATTGTCATGGTCTGGATGAGGAGTAGTAGTGTTCAGCTGGCTTCCCCTCAGGAGAATAAATGCATAATACCCATAATACAGATTATTAGAATGGTTGTTTCCTATGCGCTGTATAATTGCTTACAGATGGACAGAGGATAAATTAAGGACAACTGACAAAAAAAAAAAACACAATAAAGACTACTGTGACAATCTATCTGTCTCTTGTGACCGAAAATATGGTCATCTTTGTTGGCAGTATTTTGAATTTAAAAGTGACTTTGCCGTTAGCTACAGTACCAATACTGCGCAGTAGCCAATACATGTCAGATGTGTCTTGGGCTTACTAAGGAAGTGCTGTAAATAGTTACAGTTGGGTAATTTAGCTGATACTTCAAAGGGCTCTATGGAGCAGGTAGTGTTAGGATTCTTGCTAACGGAGACTTACTCGACGAACCTGCCCAGTTGTAATTTTATCAGTATCACAATAATTATTTCTGAGTGCACTTTCAGAATTATTTATGCATTTTACTTTACATTATACAATTAAGCTGCTGGCATTTTGATGGTACTTGGTGGCTTGCTGTTGATTTGTTTCAGGTTCAGAATCATATAATAGCTGTTCTTCTACTGTATGTGGAGCCATTAGTCATTGCTTTGCTTGTGCCTTGGGAATATGTTATCATTATATTGTTGTTGCACAGGGGTCAACCCCATTCAGTCAGTTTGGTCTGTCTGGTTGCTCCTGCAGAAAACATTCCAGTCCCTATTCACAAGATTAATGGGGTCGTGGCGACTCAAAGCTCACAAGAACCATACAAGTTATTGTAGAGATTAAGTAAGATCACTGGTCTAATACATTTTTGCCTTCCTACCTGTGTTGTTCTTGTATGGCATTAGATCTCAGATCATGTGTCACCTTTGACTCAGAGGAAAATTTGGCCTATGGTATTGGTATCGGTATTGGCCTGGTTTGTTAGAGAAGTAGAGGGCACATTTAAACAGTCCTGCTGTTTGGCTAACTGAGAAAGACAGACTTGTGTTGCTGACAGAGCATTAGGCTATATTATTAATATAAAATAAAAGATGCGTCATAAAAGATACCAGTTTTGGGTATGCATATTTTGCATATCTTTCTGCTTTTCACTCTCCAAGAGTAAACACCAGTCTGTTCAGAGAATGTTTTCCCACTGCAATATATTGCCTCATGTTGCAATAAGAAGCAACCATTTATTTTCCTGTCAAGCTATTGTATGTTTTTGTGGCAATAAATGGTGACTGTTAAAGAGATTTTTTTTTTAAAATTGAAAATGCTAATATTCAGCTATTTTAAACTATTTTCCTTCAGAAATCCACAGTTTTTAATAGAATAGACCGTAGACAGGCAAGTACTGTACAGCATACCTTCCCAAACAAAACATTCCAGTTACAGTAAGGAGTGCCATCTAGCTCAAGGATGCTTATTGGGTAGGCGATACATTTGTTAATTGTTTCATTGCCTCTTGACTTTCTTCTCTTCTTTATTTGAATCCCCTCTCACAAACATTATGCCAGGTCAGTCAGAGTATTCTGATCATATCCCAAGAACGTCGTGTAGTATGCACGTATGATAATAGAAATCCTAACATACCAGCACAATATGAAGTCAGCTGCATTTAACAGTCAGTCAATAAAATGCTTCAGTGGTCTTGTTACCATGATGATCAACTATCCCAGATCCTGTGGTGGGTCTATGTCGTAAAGGCCTTAGCAGGAGATGAATGACTGACCTTCAGATCTGAGCCATGTGTATAGGTCAGAGGTCAGTTGATGTGGACGATGTGGAGAAAGGCTGGCTATGTTTGTAACATTGATGCAAACTGACTATATTTAACAGTGGAAAAAGGTTGCCTTCTCATGTCTTGATAGTAAATAATGCTCAAGTGGTGGAGGGCAGGGGAAATGCAGTGTGTTCCAAAAATAGCTTTGTAATGAAGGCCTTATTGCTAGTTTGCTGCAGTGACCCTTTTTGCATCTGCTTTACTAAGAGGATGCACTAAATGACAACCACCTACCCACCTTCTCTCCAGGCTAATTTTGGCTGCTAACAGAGATGAGTTCTACAACAGGCCGTCCAAAGCTGCAGACTTTTGGACGACAAATACCGAGATCCTCAGCGGTGAGTGCAGTTTTTTCAAAGTTATTATTTTACTTCTTTTAACATTTAAATATTGTTCTAGCATACAGTTAAGACTGTAGTTGCTACATTATTGTTTTTTTACTGGTGGTGACCCTGTATGGTCAAATGCACCTGAGCTGTTTTAGAAGGCTGTCATACCCTATTAAAAAGACATCTTATAATTTTAGTTTAGTGAAATTATTTGAGAAATATATGTATCCATAGTGGTAAAGCAGAGAACAGATTAACTGTTTATTGACTCTATTACGGATATCACTACAGTTTCGTATTATGTTGTTACTTTCACTGGACTGTAATACTAATAATTGCAATAGCAAGTTAAGTTTTGACCTACCTAAGTAAAGTATTAAGCGATCCGGGTGACACTTGCCATGAATAAACCCTTCAATTGCTGACCAGGGACTATCAGTTGTTTTGATACACCATTCACCTCCATAGTTCTTCAAAAACATAGCTTGTCTACAAAGCCTATACTGGTTTCTGCTCTTGCTCTAGCTTGAAGAATGAAATAGTTGTTTAATTTATTTAAGATTATATTTACATTTTGGATAAAAATATACAACAAACTGGAGTACATGTCAAATGCAAATGAGAGGACTTTACGGGTTTAAGTAAAGTTCATCACCATTTTAAAGGTAAGTCTACCTTGTAAATATAATCCGCCTCCTCTGCCTCCTCCACCTCTGAATCATTTTCTCCTACTGCTTGTCACAAGGCACCCTCTGCCTTTGTGTACTATATTTGCATGACGAATGTTCCACAGCCCGATACGCAACGGCACCCCGCCGAGGAATCAATCGCGCCTCATTCTGCCGAGGGAGGAAACGCAGAGATAGCCTCTATGTTAATCAGTCTCCCTCCCCTCCGTAATAGAGGGGTCAGGGCTGCAGAAGGTGGGCTTGTAATTGATGGCTGTTTTTATGCGTCGTGACATACATAAATGTCCATGCCTTATCTGAGAGGCCGGGGGGCAGGTGCATGGGTCTGAAGGAGACATGAGCATGACAGGAGGAGGAGGCAGTGCTATAATGGCCAACTGTGGGGGGAATGCATGGGGGCTCCCAGAGAGACTAAGACGAAGACCCCTTGGCCCTCTGTCTGACTCCACGACCACCTGGGCTAGCTGGATCTGTTTTCGTCAATCACCGTAGCCGCCTCCCTCCACGCACGCACTGTTTGTCTAGTCATTATGAGGCGTCGTGACAACACTGATGATATGTTCAGCTCAAAGACAAAAATATTAAAGAACTACAGTATATAAAAAAAATTAACTTCCAGATTACATTTGGCTTCTTTGTAATGTAGTTACATGTATCGTTCAAACACTATCAAAGTGGTTAGCAAAACAGAACTCAAAACATAAGGGCGAGCCAGCCTGGAGTGAGACTCCCTTCACTACATACAATACCACAGAACCCAAACAACTCTGGTCTGTAGTGGAGATACATGACAAAGAAACATACAAAACACACATCATCTTATTTCTGTTACACACAAATAATGATCTCCTTTATCTATGTTATTTCCCATTTGATGGTTTCTATTTATTTTCTCAATGTGGGTTTGTCATGGTTAATAGTCTCTGGTCTCACAATGCAAATGATCAGAACCAAATGAATGTAATAGAAGCAATGTAAATCTGACACTACACTGAGAATTTAACACCTCCGTGACCCAGACATGTCGGACCATTGGACCCACGGGTCTAAGCTGGGTTCATTAACCTGGCTCGCTCCCCTTGTGTCTCCAGGCCTGGATCTGGAATGTGGGAAGGAAGGAGGCTCATGGCTGGGCATCAGCAAGAGAGGAAGGCTCGCCGCAATCACCAATTTTTTGGAAGCACAGGTTAACCCTGACAAACAAGGACGAGGTGAGGTGTTCTAGCACCAGTAAACACGCACAAATATGTAGCATGCATGTAGGCAAAACCATGTTGGTAAGCCAACATGCATACAAAGAGCTGTCACGATGGACTGATACCACAGGATACTAGTGCTGATTATCAACAGATAACAACCCACTATATAGAGACATAACTACATTATTATGCATTGGAAACAGAAGAGCAATGTAAGATTTTGTCCTGGCAAAAAAAAAAAACAACAACACAATAATTCACAATAACACACTGAACTGGCTGAATTTTACAGGGGACTTTGAATGGTAATTTTTTGGGGCCTATTTTAATTAGTCTAAAGCGCAAGGCACAAACTGCATTTAGGGCGTGTCCAAATCCATTTTGTTGGTTTAACGGCAGATTAACGGTTGTGGTGTCAGGCGCGTGGTCTATAAGGGCTGTGTTTACTCTCTTCATTGTCCATGTGGGTGTGTTGTGGGCGTAACATACGATACACCAATCAGAGTGTCGTCTCATATTCTCTTTAAATATTCAGGAGCGCTCGGACCTTTGGTGGATTGCAATTACACTGGCAGGTTGTGGAAACGCGTGAGCAGATAATCTATGGCAACAGCGAGATTCCACCAAAATCCCTCAAATATGTTGATAATAATATTTCACATTGTACTCTTATTTTTGAGTCCTTTGCATGTTTGTGCACTTCTGTGCTGTCCTGTGTGTCACAAGCAGTGTATATTGGCAATGCTATCTACAGTATATAATGCACCACGTCATTGACTTCAGACCAGGTACTTGCTGGTCAATCGTTTTCCGCTACATCAACATAGCAATGTGCCAGCAATGCACTAGACCACAACCTCACGTTTAGACCAACACACCCACGGGCGTTCAAATGGGTGCAAGCACATTTGCTATTTGAACAACGAGGGCGCTGGACGCGAACATTTTAAAACGGCGTAGCATCTTAGTAAGAAGCCATGAAGCTGAATTCTACAGTTTCTTACATTCAGCCTCTTTCTCTCCTTTAGCAACTACCCAGCTGTCTAAAGCAGCTGCACAATTCCTCAAGAGAAACAACCTCTGTTGTGAAATAACAAAACAATTTGTCACTTTCATCCAGACTGAATCTTTTAAAACTTTCTTTTACTCCCTTATCTGTTGTTGTGTCATTTCAACTCTATTAGCAAACAAACCTGAGTGTGTGTGTGTGTGTATGTATGTATGTATGTATGTGTATATATATATAACTATAACTATAACTGCTGGCCTAAAATGATTAATTATCATAGCAAAGGTTTTAAAAGGTGTTAACATACATAATAATCTATTATGTTCTGCCCTAGTTTATCCAGTATACACCAGCAGACAATGCAAGGTCTTTGCATGCTTGATACGTAAAGTCTCTTCTGTTGGTGTCCCACAGGGTCCCTGGTGTCCAACTACCTAATGGACAAGGAACACCTGGACAGCTACTCCTACCTGAAGAAGGTGTCGGCCGAGGGTCATCAGTACAATGGCTTCAACCTCATCACAGCAGAGTTTAAGTGAGTCAAATCATTGTTGTGTCTGTGTAGGGAGGTGGGGGGGCTGAGGTGTGTCTGTTCACCACATATATGATGTCTGCGTTAAGGATGACAACATGAAAATCCTTGCACTTGGATTTGGTTCAAAGTCCATATCTGCATTTCATATAATGTACAGTCCCTTTCTACATGTTGACATTAGTTCACCCTCATAGGGCTGGAGAAGCCAAGTCTCCAATACTGACAAACTCTATGGTTGTTGAGCGGTCCTGGTCGTGGAGTGCAAGCACTCCTGTGGCGTCTGTAGGGACACTTCCTCGGACCTGGGACTCATGTGGGGTCTGTCAGGGACACTTCCTCGGACCTGGGACTCCTGTGGGGTCTGTTAATGCTACAATTCACAGACCATTCTTAATTAACTAACTTACAAAACGCTTTACATTTCTCTGATGTGTTAGTTCTTAAGTACTGCACAATGTGAAACATATTATTCATACTCAGAGGGAACACCTGTTCATATTTCATGAAAGAAAAGCAGACACTATGTCTTTCTGTGCTCTTCTCCGGCATCTATAAATGTTATTTTGTGGCCTGGTGTTGTGAAATCAAATAAAGGAGCAGTGCAAACAACACAACTGTCATCAAGGAAGCAAATGTCTAGTGGCATGGCAACAGGTGTCATGGGCTGTCATTTAGAGGTTAGAGGTTCAGCTGCAACATCACACCTACCATGTGGTCTACAGGGGTCAGAGGTTGGAGTGCCATTGTTGGGTTTACGACCCTGAATGCTGATGTTAGGATGATTATTTAGACCGCTTCAGTACTCCTATTAGAAAGCACGGAATCATCAAGTAGGTTTCTCAGCTTTATTTTGGTACACCAGATGTATTTCTTCTTTAGGGTAAACAATAATGTTCAATACAACTCGAATCGGTTCAGTTTCTGTATAAACAAAGGAACAGAATAATATAAGTGACCATCGAATAGGTTACGTATCAGTAATAGACGTTTACATATTATGATACACTGTATAAACACACTTCTACTTATATAGGATAGCTGAGGAGTATGCCAATCGCTTAGATAAACATCATCATTTATATAATTGACATACAATAACCAACATACTGAACCACGAGGGAAACAACTTCGATAACACAACTCACATCTTCAGTGACTGAATGTCAGGCGCACAACCGTGAACTGTTCTACCAGAGATAATGTTGGTTAGTCTGTAGTGAGCACAGACGTAACCCTCCGCCAGGGAGCAATACGCACTTGGGACTATTTGTACATGTTAACTAGCGTAAAAACGCCAAGATTGTAGTAGTAGTAATAGAATAAACATGTACGCATATAATCATATTAATTAATCAAGCTAATTATGAATCTTGAAGAATTCAGAACAGCCATGATCCATATATCCTGGTAACACAACCCCTGTCAGTATATGATGAGGATGGGGTGTGGCTTCATTACAGGCTTTAAAAAGAACAGCAGGCGGTTGTCTGTGTGGCCAGGTCTGTGAGGATCAAACTTAACGAAATAAAAAATTATGTAAATGTCCCTGTTAAGAGTAGTGCTGAGACGATTAGTCGACGTAACCGACGTAACCGGTTACTTAATACGTCGATTTGGTAAATATACCGTCTACTCGGAAAAACATACCTATAACTATGCTCCGATCTGAAAAAATAGTGCTGTCAATGGACTATGAGAGGCAGCAATGAGCTGCGAACGCGCTTA
>JAODOY010034392.1:11280-45278 GCA_025399855.1 Forbesichthys papilliferus | reverse complement strand
TGTAAATGATTTGGGTTAGATCAAGTAAAAAAAGCTCTTTGAAGTAATCACTGCATATGTTCACTTTTATGAGTGTACCAATTGGATATGTGGCAACTGGCAACCAATGCACAAATTTGTATTATTTCGAGTAGTTTTTTTTACTATAGGTCTCATTGCTGTTCTTTCACAAATCTTCACACTTGTATTTGTTGCTGTCATTTTTTAAAATAAAAAGTATTTGAGATCATAAATATGTATATATAAAAATATGAATGTGTCTGTTATAAGTAATAATAGTAATTTTGTGTATTTTTTGCAGTTTTTTGAGTGCTTGAAATCGATAACCCAAGACCAGCAAAGTGTCTTCGTTACCGTTCTTATTGGAATTATCTCCATTGTTTCTTTTGGCATGGTCCCCTTAACTACATTACCCACAAGTATCATCACCTTCTCTGTGGATTGCAGGATGAATGATTGCAAGTGTCCAGTCATGAGCTGGACTACATTGAAATGGACATAGTACATTTTTGAACAGAAAATCAGTTACCCTATTGGTTGTGATTTTCCAACATGACTCAGGTGTCGATAGTCGATAATATTAATAGTGTTACTATTTGAAAAAAAAATCCAGTTTTTTTTATGTACAGTATTACATGCATGTAAAGTTTCCCTACAACTTGAGGACAGGTGTATTTTTATATAACATGCTAGTGTCCTCTTAGCATTTTTACTGTATATAACTACATTCACTAACAATTAAATATAATAACATTTACTAATTAACAAAACTAGGTTTGTACTTTAATAATTATATAAAGTGTTTATTCAAGTTTGACCTTTAAGAAAAATAAACTATTTTCCTAATAAATGTGTCTTTTGCAGTGAAAGAAAAATATTTTTTTTCTTACTTTTGCTAAATATTTAATAAAAATGTGTGCCTTGTATGTGAAAACATTTTCTTTTCTACTCATCTTTACAAATTACAGTGAGATATTATTCACATAAATTGTTATTCTCAAACATTGTTTACAAATTATTCTCTACTATAATGTACTAATAATGACACATTTACAGACAATATAGGATTTACCAACTGAGGCATTCTATGTGTGACCTTTTCAAAAAGGATTTATAATTGTGCAAATCCAGACTTCTTGAGAACCTATAATTCATTGGAAACCCATAGCCAGGACCATGAATAGAAAAAGCTCCTTTAATTCAGCAAAAACGTCACGCTGAAGCATTGGCCAATATTACATATAATCCTTCAAAAGACAACTCCTCCTCGCACACCAATAAAATGTAGAGGTGTCACAATGTTACTTTAGATTGTCATCATGTTTCCTTTAAATATTTTCAACATTTTCTATCTGGTTCCCACCATGAAAGAGGAGGACTCTAAGTATGATCTATCTCTTTACAAGAGAGGCGACCTATTAGAAGTGCCCAGGACATTATTCACCCACTTTGGCATTTACCTGGGTGACAACCGTGTGGCTCATCTCATCCCTGACATCTTGCCTGCGCTCTCCCAGAACAAATCCTCCATCGCCAAGGTGGTGACTAACAGTCGGTTGATACTGGGGGTTATTGCCAAGGTGGCCAGTGTCAGGGTCGACTCAGTGTCAGATTTTGCTTATGGCTCAGAGATTCGGGTTAACCCCGTCGACATGATATGCAGCCAGCCTCCACTGGACAACGATGAAGTCGCCCGAAGGGCTGAGAAACTTTTGGGCTCCGTCACCTACAGTTTGTTGTGGTACAACTGCGAACACTATGTCATCTATTGTCGATACGGGATAGCCATCAGCTACCAGACCTACAAGGTAGAGTTAGTGTGTTGGAAGATATATACCTACACTCCCGATTTTTGCGAGAGTATCGCTATTATTAACCCTGTGCTCGACTGGTATATTATCCCGTTATTCTTCTGATTTCAAAGTGATACGAATCAAATAAGTGTTTCTCCGTTTCTGTGTGTGGGGTATGGGTCGTGGAACCTGGCAACCCAACACAGAGGCAGAGGTGAGCATGGGAAAACGACCCTGGTCTAATTTTGGCACTTCTGCGCTCTGAAACCCATTATTTTGCGCTGCTAAATGATGCCGTTTGCCCTAGACTGCGCTGAGAAATATGCGCTGATTGCTCGCGTTGCACTGCAAATTTCCGAACAGTTGCCTAACGTGTGTAAGGGTGAACATTTGTGCTTGAACATTTTTTAGTGTAGGCCTATCTAAAAAAAAGTCTACATCTTCACAATGCTGTGCTCATCCTCCTCCAACACACTCAAATATCTCTCACATTTGCACTCTTGTGACGTATATAGGCTTGTTTTACTATTAGCTATGAATTTAAAACTAATTAAAAGTAATTTTAGGCCTACTTTCATGTTATTAGGGTTATACGGGGTGGGGGCTTGGAGAGAAGGCCATTTGCTGATAACCTGGAAAATTTCACATTTTCACAGCTAAATTTGGCAGGTATGGGAAAAAAAAGTTAAAATATATACTGTCTGTATCTGCAGTATTTCACAAATTATATGACAAGAATAGCAAATTAATATTTTTAATCCAAAAAAATGTAATAAGAAATCTATTGTTATAAAACAACACATAAACATGATTATGCATAATTCATACTGGCTTGTGTAACAATTGTCCATTCATTATTGTATGAACAGCTAATCTTAATACAGACCATCTGTCACATGCAGGTCTTGTTAGAAAATGTTGGAAAAGGATTGCATAGTTTATGGTGAGAGATTAGGAGACAAAACAATTATGGGTCTATGGTGGTGAAACGGAACTGTGGATTTAAAAAAAAGGAATGTGGCTGTCAAAAGCCTTATTTGGCTAATTAGGATATAGTTTTAAAGAAAATGTCCTGCATTTCTGCTATTATTTTAATAAATTATCTTTAAGTTGGGGGGTATGTTTTTATGCTGTCAGCAAAATGCATCATTCAGCATTGGGGATGTTGATGACCTTGCCTTAGTCTAGGGTGAACATTGTTTTACACATAATAAAAGTGACTTTCGCTATACCGTACTGCCTTACAACACCTAATTGCAGTATACTACGCAAACAGTCAAACTGGCTGTTTTTTTAACTGGCCAGCCAAGTGGGTTACATGTAGATCAGTAGTATAGTACTAAATGGATGAAATAATTTATATGCAAAACAAATTTGTGTTGATTTAACCGTTGATTCCGAAAAGGTAGTTCATGTAGTCGTTGCATTCCCTTACATGGTTTGAATAGCAATACCAAAGAAAAAAGTGCAGTAACTGCAACGTTTCTGTTATCTTCTGCTTCATAGTTTTCAGAATATTCACATCGATTTTGTTGCAAAAATTGTATTTGTATGAAATATTTTTTGACTTTCAAGTCATGTCACATGTCAGTGTTTTAGTATTTTATACTTACTGGCATAACCTAATCTAATAACTTTGCATCAGAATCGACATTGTTGATGCAGTAACAGTTCACAAGAATGTGTTAACTATTTTACAAAAATATTAAATTAAGGATATGGATACTCTTAAATTGAGCTATGTATTACAGTAGAATATTTGACAAATGTCCATGTATCCTAAGAACAGAAACAGTAAGTAGATTGGTGGAGCATAGAATCCCAAGGGAGACCGCAGTTACAGCAAGGCCGTTACTGTAGTTAGGGCATTCTGTCTTTGTTTTGTGGTCTGTCCTTGATTAGTGCCGGGTTTTGTAGTTACTGCAATGTTTATACGTATTTTTCTCAAAAACTAAAACAAAATGAAAACTGAACCTTTGTCACAAGATAAAACAGATATCAAGAACATTTTGATCAGATACAAAGTTACTGTGATTAGCCTTTGGAGAGCAGTATAGCTAGCGCTGTTTCTCCCAAGTGAGGAGCCAATTTTAAAAACTCACTCCATTAGGAATGATTTTGAGAATATTGTGTTTTAGCTTTCTAGCCTTCTATTCAAGCTGAAAATTGATCATGTGCAACAGTGAGATGGATGGAGTGAGTTTTGGCCAAAACAGTGACAGCACTCACTCCATCCATTTGTAGAATAGGGAAGTCCCTGAAAAGCATAAAATGGTGCCCATATGTAAAAATGGACCAAATCTGGACTGACATTTGCTCCTCAATTGTAGCCATATACTTATATGTTCGTCTAGTGACCATATATTCCTTCATCTCAAATAATGGACTTTTATTTACCTTATATTATAACACATTATCATGCGTTATGTGTAACGGATATTTCCAGTCTGGAGAGAACACATTTCAATTAGCTAAATTTGATAACTGGAACATATTTCCTCCTTACACATCAATTACTGTGGGACAGACATTATGTATTAATACTTTGAACAGTTTAACTCTCAGATCAAACTAAGATGGATACTGAATAATGATGTTGTCATTGTCTTCTTCCTCCCTTAGTTCTGCACAGCAGTAAGGAAGCTAGTGTTCAACCAGATGAATGCATTCCTCACTGCCTTGTGTGGAGTGGGAACAATGGTATACCTTGGCTCCGTAACAGCAATGACCACCATGCCCAGCTTGCTCATCCCCTTCCTCATCTGGATGGCATCGTAGTGACTGGATTTAAAATGAGGAAAGACTAAAAATGTGCATGCGTAGGAAACCTAACAAGAATCATTGTTTAGAGCTATTAACTGCTCTTATACTCTTATACTCGTTTATAAAATATGTGATCCAAGTGCTGAAATTTGCCTGTCAGTTAAATATCCTTTCCTTAATCATTTTTTTTCTTCGTTTTCTTTGGTGAAACATACAGAGTTCAACATTGTGTCTACAGTAGTCTGGGTGCACTGTATAACCCCCCCTGTTGGGACTGTATGCTAAGTGTGTTGGTTGCCTCTGAAATTCACTGAGCTTTTGCTTTCATGATTTTGTACAGGACATTTTGATTCTGTACACCACGGTGTTCCCCCACCACCTTCTTAAAGACAGCAATAAAACCATACATTTCTTATGTACAGGGAACGTTCTCTTCCCTGTCTAAATATAGCAATGGAGTTGGTCAAGGAAAGTAGTCAAGACCTGTTTGTTCTCATATGATATTCTTTTCATATACAGTTGGTCTTTATTATTCATAATGCATGCAATGTCGAGCCTTAGCTGATTATTTCCTCTTCTACCACTGTGCAACCATTTACATAAATGAAGATTAATTATGCACAGTACTTAAAAGTAAATGCTTGTTGTCTCATGATGAATATTATGCCCTGAGAATGGTGTCCATATTAGTTCCTTTTAAGACTGTACCTCTTAAGAAATGTTTAACACCCATGTGATAACAAATCAACAAATTTAACTTTGCTCATGGGAGGAAACCTGGTACACCATAACAGAAAAGAAGAATATAGTGAAAGTAAAGTTTGTTATAATTCTAAATACTAATGCTTATGCCAAGCCCTATTTAGATACAGTAATTTACCTTTCATGTATTTACCTTTAGAAATTGGTCTAAATATGTGCCCATTGCTAGAAGGATCCTTTTGATACCAGACACTGAAATCTCTGATCATGATTGGACAAATGTTTCCTTTTCAAATGTATACGGTGCAGTATTGTTGCTGTTAATAGTCAAGTATATAAAGCAGAATTGATGCTTTCTGTCACATCTTTAAGCCAAGAGTACATATGGGACAGCAGTGAAAATTGCGATTCATTTTGAGGCAGAGAAATGGTCGCCCATACAGCACAGACCATTAGTGCAGGCTCTGAGAAAGTATGTGTGTGTGTGTGTGTGTGTGTGTGTGTGTGTGTGTGTGTGTGTGTGTGTGTGTGTGTGTGTGTGCTCGTTTGTGTGTGCGTGTGTGTGTGTGTGTGTGTGTGCTCGTATGTGCGTGCGTGCGTGCGTGTGTGTGTGTGCGTGCGTGAGTGTGTGTGTGGTAATGCAATGCAAAGTTAAAGTGATTACAGGCATACTGGAAAACCAGTGCAAGTCAGAAGTAATGGAATACGTTTATCATTATTTGAATGCAAATGTGCTCCGCATCAAGTCAAGTTGAAGCAATGCGAATATTATCTATGCACTTTTAAATCATCGAATCAATTGCATTATTTTATTTCAATAGGCCAATCATACTGTAATAATAACACAATCGTGTCTAACTATATCTATCGATGTATTTTGTATTGAATGTGCTTGTATTATTCATGGATTGTATTCAATAATGGAATGGATCTTCCTCGGAATAGAACACTGTGCTAAAGCATGCGATATTTAGTTGTTTAATTAAATATCCCCACTAAATTATGATTAAATATATCTAACACGAAAGCAGTGTGCATGTGGTCTGAGAAATATATGTCTTTGCTGTTTAAATAGGTAGGTAGAGCATAGGTAGTATTCAACATCACTCATTTCAGATAGATGATCATACAGTATAATACTGTTTTGCTCAATAATCAATATATGTGTACAGTGTATATGCAGCACAAGTAGTTTTTTTATATTTGGGGGAATATTATTTTTTGCATTTGAACATTCATTATGTTATTGTGATATATCAATTTATGTTTCAGCTCTTTATATTTTTCTACTTAGCACGTTTTCTCAGCATTGGGATGTCCAATAGACTGACGGAGGAGTTGTCACGCAAGCTAAAGCTATTGCATGGTAAATATCAATATGTCTAATTCAGTTATCAAGGCTGGAAGCTGCATGTAAACAAAGAGATGTACAGAGAGAAGCTCTAGAATGGGCAGCTATAGACTTGGTGATGCGGCACCCTTGTGGCTTAGGGGGATACATTACCTCTCCTAGCTCTTTCAGCTTTGGGGGCTTTGCTCTGAAAATGACAGAGGCTCCTTGCTTGTGTGCCAACAAGGTCAGTCACTCATACCCTTTTGAGTGGCTTGATCTTCTGAAACACTAAAGTTGGCTATACCCAATTTCTCTAGTGTATGACCTTAATGCCTTGATGTGTTCATGAAGGGAGAACCTGGCTTGGCCGTCAGAGGCCGGTAGACATAACTCAATTTCAAGCGGGCCACGTGGAGCCTTCCACAAATAATGGTGGCAATGAAATTATGACCCCAATTACCAGCAGCCGTCTAAACAGTTTATAAATTAACTGCATGGTCCCACATTATAACAGGAACTCTCACTGTCATTGTAATTTGAATGTATCCTTTTACTGAATATACCTTTAAGATTGCATCCTATAGTGATTGTTAAAAACGTTCGATTTATATGCGGTTAGACGTCAAGTGGATCATCATCAGCAGGCTAGTAGAGACTTGATCCTTATTGTGTGTGTGCGTGCGCGTGTGTTCGTGTGTGGACTGGAGGGAGGGTGGTTGTTTTAGTCAGGATGACTGTGTGCGTGCAGTCAAATGCCGCGCTCTATACCTTTGCGCGCAAAACCCTAAAACCACAACTATTTTCATAATATGCGATTCGTCTTAAGTGCGCGTTTATTTCGGCTTATTTACATTGCCTCAATAACGATGAGGATGAGGGTGATGCACGTGGACGCATAGGACAATCTCCGCTAAGGTACGTGCATTTTAGGCAAGCTCTTTATGTCCCAGACCTGAGTTAAATAGATATTTACAACTTCACATCATGTATAAGACTAGCATATAGGTTTCACAGATCAATTAAGGCATTTTATTTAATCAACTTTGCTGCCTAATTCTTATTTCTAGATGTACATCATCATTTAATTAAATCCAAGCATGGACTACCATTAGTTAGATTGCCATTATTTATATAGATTTTAGATTTAACTTTTTAACACATTTTTAGATGGCCTTAGGTGAAAATAATAACATTGCTTTTTTTTTTTTTAAAAGCTATTTGGTATAGCTTAACAAACATGGCATTAGTTGCTTTAGTGCACATATACATGGGCTGTTTTTAAGATGTTCATATAGACCTAGTCTAGTTTGTGTGTATTGAAGAACATAATGGGGATGCAGGTAACTATACCACAAGCTGCTTTGACACAGCTGGTTACTATAAAAATATATTGTCTGCTTTATATTGTAAAAGCTTGCTTGTTTACCATAAAATGCCAGGATAACAATTTCTTTCTTTCCCTGCATTACCCATTTACCCATAAAAAAATTGTAGTTCACAGCACTTTGGAATGCTTTTTGGTTCTTCTGTAGTAAACTCTACTTTATGTGTTATATTATTTTGAGTCACGCTTCACAATAGCAATCCATGTAGTGCACTATGAAGGCCCTACAGTAGATTAAAATAGGACTATGGAATTAAACATGGTAGTCCTTAGATTTTCACCAAAGCAAAATCTGCCATCTTATTAATAAATACCCACCGAAAGCACTTTAATGGTGTACCTTGCCTGTCAATATCTGACGGCACAATAACCTCTTACAATTACTACCCCGGAAAGAGGAAGGGCGGGGGGGGGTGGGGTGGGGTGGGGGGTGGGTTGTTGGGGAACGGGGGTGGGGGGGGTGGGGGGTAATATGTAGTCTAAATGTGTTAAAGATGCAACGCATTCTTGAGATTTATTGAAACATTTCTAAAAAACTGTTTTCCATTTCATTGCCTCATTATACTTAGGAGAGCAGCAAATGGACCTTTGTGATGATTCTGTTGTTACGTCGTTGATACTGTACGTCGTTCCATATAGGTCACAACAATGATGAACGCTCCAAACAATATCCGCTATTCCACATACTGACATGGTAAGCGCGATGAATGCTTCAGATCAGCTGAATGTGATCCAAAGGGAAGACCCCAAATTTGAGGCGGGGACCCCACGCTGCTGCTTGCCCACGCCTCCGTCCAACGACAACAACTTCTTGGAGGACAGCACCAAGCATGTGGGCGTTCAGGTGGTCCTCATCCTTGCCTACAGCGTCATCATAGTGTTCGGCGTGACGGGAAACTCGCTGGTGATCTACGTGGTGTATAAGTTCAAGACGCTGAGGACGGTCACCAACTTCTTCATCGTCAACCTGGCCGTGGCCGACCTGCTGGTGAACACGCTGTGTCTGCCGTTCACGCTCGTCTACACGCTGTACGGCGAGTGGGCGTTCGGGCGGGTGCTCTGCTTCATGTTGCCATGTGCCCAGGGCATGGCGGTGCACGTGTCCACCATCACGCTCAACGTCATCGCGCTGGACCGCCACCGCAGCATCGTCTACCACCTGGAGACCAAGATGTCCAAGGACATGTGCGCACTGGTCATCGCGCTCACCTGGGCCGTCAGCGCCCTGCTGGCAAGCCCGCTCGCCATCTTCAGGGAGTACGGCACCTTTGACCTCTCGCCAGAGCACTCCATGCAGGTTTGCACCGAGAAGTGGCCCGGGAGCAGCACGGACGGGACCGTCTACAGCATCGCCATGCTTCTGGTCCAGTACGGCCTACCGCTGGCCATCAACTCCTTCGCCTACATCCGCATATGGAGTAAGTTACAAGGCCGCAGCAGCCCCGTCGGCCGCGGCGACCGCCATCGGCGCCGGACCAACACCACAAAAATGCTGGTGACCGTGGTGGTGGTTTTCGCCGTCAGCTGGTTGCCCTTCCATGCATTCCAGCTGGCCATCGACATCGATAACAGCGTGCTGGACATGAAAGACTTCAAGCTGCTGTTCACTGTGTTCCATATTGTGGCTATGTGCTCCACATTTGTCAATCCAGTCCTGTACGGGTGGATGAACAGCAACTACAGGGCCGCCTTCCTGTCTGTTTCGAAGTGCAACCGAGCCTTCAGCTTAAGAGAGAGGATAGCGACGAGCAGGCAGATACAAAGGGAAACGGTTTGTATGAATTTAAAAGCCACAACTGTTTAAGTAGATTCATTAAAGACACACACCTCGATTTGAGTCCATAATTGTCTTTGTGGTAGGAACTCTAATGGCATCTGACTCAGGTGCACGGTGCCAATAGGCACTCAGGTGATCTGAGTGCTGTATGGCTTGCACTCACCCTACAGAGATTCGCACACGGTTTTCTACTATTTAACCTCCCCTACATCCATATGAACAATCACACACTGTAGTTCAACATTAACATATGGGAGCTGGCTGTACATTTGAAGTTCTGGGGGATTTATACATTTAAAAACAATTCAGATGTCAAATTGTATATATTACATTCTGTATCGGTTGCATACTGTGCCATGTCATGTTACTATGAACTGCGGTGATGTGAATAGTGTATTATTACATTTCTCTGTCATCATTTATGTGCAGTTCATAATAAGTACAAAATAAATGTTGACTGTTAAACCAGCACCTTGCTTTTGATATTGCAACTTTATTAAGAAATGCTTCTGATTACAGCAAAAGTTTTATACTGTTCTTTAAGTTTATGTGAGAAATTGAATACAACATTATTACATCAACATACAACATCTACTAGGCCTATACAGTAAACACAACAATAACAACAAGAATAGCAAAAACATCTATAAGAGAATACCAATTAATATTAGCATACATTATGGGCTGGGCTTCAGGTCTGTTTCTCTAGCATGTGCTTGCCATACAGATGCAGACAATAAGTGGTTGGAGGATTGTCAAGGTGCTGAATGTTAAAGACCATGGTCTCAAATGAGTCTACTGGATATGTTGAAAAATCTTTTAACATATTACCTTACTTTAGTTTCTTGTTAAATGTCTTTCGAGGTTATTTGCCGTTTTCCAACAAATGTTCACACTCGGGAATAGCGACCGGTGTCCTTTTATATTGTTAGGAAAGCTGAACCAAGTTCAGTAACATTCTTTCTGACCTGCATTTTCCAGAGTTTGTTGAGCAAGAACAACCTTGACTGCGGTTAAAGTCGCCTTTAAAAGTAATTTGATGCTGTGTTCATGCAGTTGTTTTGTAAGTGGTATTTACTGTCATTAACGTTGCTTTGATGTTTGGTGTTTGGAGAAGCAGGCACATTAGGATGCTTTCTGGTCTATCAAGACAGGAACCTGGTTCTTCCGAGTTCCTCGCACCTCCCTAACTTTGTTTTGTTGCTGCTAATTACCACTATTTGACTCACAATGAGCACTGATGAGCTCCTCCTGTTCCCTGCTGTTTTACTGTGTGTGGAGGGAGGAAGGCTCGGCGATGCAGCTCCATTTTTACTTTGCTGTTCGTGCAGCTACACTTTAGTCGATAGTGGTTGCCCGCTGTTGGCCACAAAGTGTGTCCTCGGAGGGGGCATGTTCTGCTAATGTCTGAGCACTAACAATGGCTTTACATTAACTACATTGTCATATCATTTCTGTCTGTGGTCCACTAAGCACTAAAGCCAATAACTGCCTATCTGCGGTTTTATTTGACACACAAATGCAATGCAGCTAAAGCCATCAAGAGGGCCTGCATGCAGTTTTATTGGAAATTGCAGTAATTTGTCTAATTTCACCATTATATAATTAATGTCATGCAGTGCAGCCCAAAGTCAATAGGCACTAAGCATGATTTGAGCTAATAGCCTGTGGCATGAGTACCAAACAATAAAATACATTTGTATTAAAATGCACAGTGCAGGATACTGTACTAAAAGGGAGCACTCAGTTCAGAGCTATGACCCACAGCTCAGTACTCCAGACCCATGTTCACTGGCTGTCATTGGAATGAATGGACAGAATGCCCCCTCTACTGTCAGGATAGGGTATTGCAGTGCCACAAGTGGAAAGCAGGAATCACTGATAAAACAAACTCTCCTTCACAACAGCCTTTCCATCTGGAATTTATGGTGAAAAGCCCTTAGGCAAATGTTCAGTTAGGCTACATCTTGTTTTTCTGCTACCTATATTAGGGAAATAAAAATCACTGCATGCATCCATTAAAATTATAAATATTTGGTTAAATGAAAATGGATCAGTGACCTTTAGCATGTATCGCTTGAAAGTTGTTTACCACTAATAAAGTTCAATTTGCCATACCCAAATTGTTTTCATTGGCTACTGCACCATTTCAAAACACCGTGCCTGGTGATACTCCATATGAAACCACATATCTGCACAATTATGTATTATCTTGAAAATCTGCTGCCCATTCAGAATCCAGGTATTTTGAGAGGTAGGATACTTCTGGGCAGGCTATAACACCTTTTATTGTAGCTTATCAATTCTACACAGTGATCTAGATATATATATATATATATATATATATATATATATATATATAGAGAGAGAGAGAGAGAGAGAGAGAGAGAATTAGCACCGCTAAATCCATGGTTCTCAGCAGGAAACCGATGGAGTGCCTACTCCAGGTAGGGGAGGAGTCACTACCCCAAGTGAAGGAGTTTATATACCGTGGGGTCTTATTAGCGAGTGAGGGGAGATTGGAGCGGGAGATTGGCCAGAGAATCGGAGTAGCGGGAGCGGTATTACAATCGCTTTACCGCACCATTTTGATGAAAAGAGAGTTGAGTCGGAAGGCAAAACTCTCAATAATCTGGGCAACCTATTTCACCTATAGTCATGAAGGGTGGGTCATGACCGAAAGAATGAGATCACGGGTACAAGTGGCCGAAATGGGTTTCCTTAGGAGGGTGGCTGGCGTCTCCCTTAGAGATAGGGTGAGAAGGTCTCCGCTTCTCCTTTGCGTCAAAAAGAGCCAGTTGAGGTGGTACAGGCATCTGTTAAGGATGCCCCCTGGGCCTCTCCCTACGGGAGGTATTCCAGGCACTTCCAGCTGGGAGGAGGCCTCGGGGAAGACCCAGGACTAGGTGGAGAGATTATATCTCCAGATTGACCTGGGAATGTCTCGGGATCACCCAGTCAGAGCTTGGTAGTGTGGCTGGTGAAAGAGGAGATTGGGGTCCCCTGCTGGAGCTGCTGCCCCCATGACCCTACTACGGATAAGCGGATGAAGATGGATAGATGGATGGATCTACATAAGACTAAGTAAGACTATGATGTTTTCTTCATGAGACACAAAGCAACAATCAAACACATAAATATTAACATGTTTATTAACTATTGGCTAAATCTCATTGGACAGCCATAACGAGGGTTCCTGTCTTATTTCTCTGGACTCTCTGGAGTGATGCTTTTCATCTAAAGTCCACACGGAGATACTGTTTCCCAAATAGGATTAATATTGCAGTATTTTGTCTTCTTCAACAACATGGCTGTTCTTGTTCATGTCTTTTCCAATCACTTTGATATTGTCAACATTATTAACCACATTCCCTCCTTTAAAACACTCCAAACTTATGTGCAAAACACTGCATACAGTCAACAAAAATAATGCGTGTGTGTGTGTGTGTGTGTGTGTGTGTGTGTGTGTGTGTGTGTGGTTATGGTCAAGGCGGCCACTATGCAGAGAAGGTTGTAATGAGCTCATGTCCATCTGGAGGCCTGGTTCTGGCCCGGGCGTGAGTCTCACAGTACAACTGTCCCTCCACAAAGAAATAGCCCTTCTGTTTGAGGTTGACATCACAGTCGGAGCACACGAAGCATCCGGGGTGACGATACTTGTCCCGTGCCTTCACCACTGTCCCCCTGTAGCAGAGGACACAGGCAGAGGTCAAATGATGTCCTTCCTTACCTCTGTTTGAGGGCAGTTGCACTATCGCTCACACACAGAGGTCAAATGATTACACACAGAGGTCAAATGACTAAACGAACATGTCCCTAACTTCTTCCTTACCTGTTTGAGGGCAGGTGCACTAACGTTCACATTCATGTTGAAATATTTAGTTGTCTTTAGTAAAGTTGAATATTCTTCCTTTCCTCAGTTAATTAACACCTACTTGCATCTTAAACGTAGCCAAACAAAGTAAAATATGTAAGGAAGCTATCAATGTATGTAATACAATTTAAATGTAATTGCTTTTGGGAAATGGTCGAATGTTATAAACTTCGACATACCTTTGATCAAAGATGTCACCAGTCATAAAAACAGATAAAGAGTAATGGAATAGATAAAAAAAACAACACACAAAATGTTATACTTTTCCATTAAATGTAGGTATAAATTCTAAATGGTTCACACATTTTGTAACAACAATGCACTGTATTTTTCAGTATTTTACCCTAATCTGAGTTTACACTGTTATTAGTATACTTACACAATGCCATTCCCACACTTGTCACAGAGTGGCAGTTTCTGAAGGTTTCCTGTGGGCGGTGTAGGCTTGGTTGTAGGAGCTCTCACACTTTTTGTCACAATGGGACGAGTACCTGGCAACATAGGAAAGAGCACATGTAACACAGCAACGACAACAGACCCACGGACGTGCGTAACTTAGAAACAATAGAGGCAGAGCCACATATAGCCTGTGAGATCTCTTTGGTGACATATTTAGTAGATAGCCTCTTGGTCGAGTAGCCTACTCATACACATGCTTATATAATATAATAATATATAATATAACAATAACTATAAAAACATCTGAAGGAATTGGTTTATTTGGCTTGTGGGCATCATGTTATATCAAATGTTTCTCATAGCATCAGAGTCAAGGTTGTTTTGAGGTAAGCAGTGCGAGGAACATAGGGCGCTCACCGTCGCTGTTGACGTACTCCTGCAGGGCCTTAAATGAACCAGACTGTCGTGGTTCCTGAGGCTCCTCGTGGTCTTTCTGCAGCATCCGGTACACATCAGATTCCTCAATGGATGCTAAGGTCCTAGGGCTGAACAACAAACACAAACACAGATGTACGCTTAATACACAGTACAAGGCCTTGTTGTGGATACAGACACCAACATACAGTGTCTATTTGTCGTGTTAAAGGCACAATGCATTATGTGTGCTTTGACTGCCCCATGTGGTTGAAACCAGTATTACAGAAATGCTTCTGTTTCTGGTCAAGCAGAGCCGACAGATGGGCAAGCACTCTTTCGCTCTGTATCTATGCAGCACTCAATGCCATGTTTGCTATTAAGCACAATTGTGTTTGAAACATACAGCATAGTCCAAGTACACCTTTACTGACACTATTAAAACCTAATGCTAGTCTCTAGGGGTGGTTGCTTCAGCTGGGACAGTCCCCATGCACTGTGCGGTTATTGTGAGTCAGGTCACAGTAGAAGCAAAAGGCCCAAACAGCCTTAAAAGGAGAAAAAGATGCAAAGTTAGATAAGGGCGGAAAGTGAGAGCAAACGGGAAAGGCCCGGCAGACACCAATGCCAGAGGTTTGATAAACAGTTGGCGCATTTACTTAAAACACCCTTAGTCACTCTCATTGCATATTCCATATTAACTTGGTTTAATATACCTCACTTTTAATGTTGTACTAGATAAATTCAATCTACCTACAGAAGGGGATTTCAACATGTAAATCAGGACGAATTATTAAAAACGTATAATTTATTTAATTTACATATGTACATACATTAATATTAACATATTATTGTAATATCATTTTATTTTTGTATTTTATTGCTATGCTTATGCTAATATGTGAACTGTTGCTCTTATGCCCCATAACGTTGAAAGTCAGAAACTGTATATGGCTACATTGCTTGGCAATGTACTATTGATGTGCTTTATGCCTCATTCAGTACCGGTCCCAGTGAAGCCATGCTTGGCTAATCCATGCTCAGTGACACCTTATATATCTGCTGGCCTAATGAAGATCACACGACTTCATAGCAAATCTACAGAGCCAGAAGGAAGACTGGAGCTGGTTGTGGTGGGCCAGCATACAATAGCAAAGGGCTGGTTGTAGGACACAGTAGAGCAGTAAGGCAAGCAAGAAACACGGATAAACGCTGCGTATGTTCAGAGTAACAATAGCAAGTCAGCTAGTGATCTTAGCGCTTGCTAATGCTAGCTACAACACATGGTCCCGAGCTCAAGGTTAATCAGGCTGTTGTTATGTGTTATTAAGAGTAGGCGGGCAGTTACAGCGGTTAACACAGCTCACCTCTCTGGTTTGTCGTGGACAAAGCCTCGGACCTGGCCCTGCATGGCGTCTTCGATGTTGCCTGAGGAGTACAGGCCTATAGGGGTGTTGTAGGCCGTGCTGACCACCTGACGATGGTCATCGATGTTGGCCGCCGCAGTGAATGGCTGAGCCTTCCTGTTATGGCCGGTGCCAATGGGCTTGTACTCCTGACCGTGGGAGAGAGATGGTGGCACATATGTGCATGCACACAGGGTGTACACACACACACACACAGGCACGCACGCACGCACGCACACACACACACAACACACAAACCTGCTGTTCTGCTTCCAGGTTGATTTTAAATGGGTGGGCTTTACCTTCTTCTTTAACTTGAGGCGACCACATTCTTGTTTCATTTCTGTAACCCATTAGAAAGGTCAAGGGTCAGACGTACAGAGCAGTATATCAACAGTAAAATACATGGCAAATGTGTATGGGCCAATGCTGTGCACAAACCCCCCTTTTCCCATCAGCTAAATCAGACTTGTCTCCAGGGTTCCGAAACATTATTGTGTAAAATGCTACCCTGGCCCTCACCCAATATCGCATTTCAGTCTAGGTTTCTACATTATGTATTGACTTTGATTTCTCCAGATAAGTTATATGTCTTTCCTGTAGACTTCCACCCATCCATTCATAGGCTGGTGGTTTGCTCTGCTTTTTTGGAGCCAGACACCTAGTGGTGGAAGAAGAGCGCTGCACGTCAACACAACCTTTCCACAGTGAGGCAGAGCTGCACGGGGGACTCCTTGATCTTGTTCTGGGCTTCACAGTGCAGCATGTCTGTAGCAGGGACCCCTTCGATGGCCAAGATGACGTCACCAGGGCACAGGTTGGCAATGGCTGCCTTACTCCCGGGTGTGATCTGTCAGCAAGGAGGAGCGATGATTAAAGGATATATGGCCAGGGAATTGGATAAGAAGGACAGATATATTTAGAGGGCAGGAAAGATTGTGGAGGTCATCAGAATAGTGATACCGACAGAAAGGTCAGGGTGGGAAATAAGTTGTGTGTATGTGACTTAGTTCCCAGAGTAGGGTTTAGGGTGCCTCCTAAGGGTTGCAAAATGCTACTGCAAAGAGAGACCTTCATTCTTTTAATTTATGATAATGTACGGTATATATTTCTATGCTATCACATTATAATATGTTATTACATGTGTGCAAGTAATACGCAGCTTTGTTTGCTAGTGCCATTGCTCTATAAAAGGTTTGTAAACAAACAAAATGATTTGATATAAATGTGCCAATCAGGGATATATAAACTATACATCCTTTATATTATAAAGAAGCCATTACACCATAAATGTGCAGAGCAATGCTATTGATTGGTGTGTGCATTAGTAAGGCTGGAAGGGCCTGCCTACCTTTGTTTTCTGACAAATAATTCAAACTATATTTATCACTAGAATGATGCCCAAAGCCATCTGTTCTAATTTAACTGACTCTTGCCAACACAACATGGGAAGGCCATTACTTTTTCTTCATAAGCCTGCGTGCTATCTGTTTACGTTCCCATCGATGTCTCCATCTGTCTGTACAACATCCTCCTTGTAAACTCTCTCTCTCTCTCTCTCTCTCTCTCTCACACACACACACACACACATGCGCACACACACACATTTTCCTCCCATATTATTTTAGCTATGTCATTTGACGTGACTGTACAGTCTGTTCTCAATCACTGGCACCTCAACCCTATACCAGACTGTATGTCCCAGACAGTAAGGCTGTCTCTAAAATGAATGGCAAGTATCAAAGTATCAAAGGGTCTTTGAGTATTCACATTCTACAGCCTGATCCCAAGACCAGATACTGAATAAACCTACATAACAGTGAGCAATGCATTTGTAAAATGACATTTTGTGCTGCACATGGACGTTAAAGAAATGTACATTGTACAGGAATTAGTCTGTTATCCGTACTTTATGATCATTTCCTGACACATATTGTACTGTTTGTTTATTTTATTTAGTTTTTTTAGAATTCTTTGAAAAATATTATTCAGAAGTATCCAAGGCAAGTCAGCTGTATTTATATAGCACTTTTAAACACATAACATTCTCAAAGAGCTGCACAGCCCACATGGAAACAAACAACACCCCTTAACCATTCTCAGTATTCAATGCTGTTGAAACACATACGATTATTAAAATTGAATTCTAATACATCTTGACTCTGCATATACAGTATGATAATGTGTGTGTGTTGTACTGTGTATTGTGCTGTACAACACAAGCTGGGAAGCAGGGGAAAGGCTCCCATTACAGAAATGCTTGCCTCGTTCGGTATGCATGCATGTAAACTGCCCGTCCCTTGTCGTGGAGATACAGTAAACAAGAGCTCCTTACTACTAATTTGATGGCATCCAGATGAAATGGTGATACAATCTGGTTCCAGTCAACTGTCTTAGGAAGATACTTCAGGAAGCAGCCTGTTTGGCCTGACCCAGAGTGAACATTCCCAGATATGCTAAAGATGGACATGACTCTCTTAGCCATGTAGCATTACGGGTCACGACGAGAGAGAAGAAACCTGAACTTCGAAGACACATTGTACCTCATAAGCTAAACGCAAGTCTGAGTTTGAGTTTGATCATCTGCCTCAAAATAAAAATGGATGGAACAGGGAACGCTGACTGGATGCATAAAAAGGGGTCATAATTTACAATCAGGCCTGTGAATTGCTCCTGGCTAACTTTAGAATTAGCATGCGTCTTCGATTCAAGAATTAGCCAAAAAGCACACAATGTTTGCCTTATCTGATTTAGAATGGTGTGTTAACCTTGAAACTGAACTCTCCACTAAAAGATGGCATTGCTAATGTTGACTTTACTCTAACAATAGGAGACAGTGTTGCAGCCCAGGGATGACGGTGTCTGACCAAAAATGGCAGTGAGAAGGAGCTGTGGCAGCAGGCAGTAGCAGCAAGTGGAATGCACTGGTAACACCGTTGATATACCAAGTTGAGTTGATTACAGCGCTGTGCTATCATGTCTAACAGTCAACCTGATCCATTTGGTGCCCTTATAGTGACTTTATGTACTAATATACCCATTCTAGTCTGTTTTCCCATATGTTTAGGACTTCCCTGCTTCCTCCTTCCTTCGTAATTCCCCTCTGTTAAAGGTAGTAAGATATTCTCGAGAACGCCTGCTAACTTAGGTACTTCCTCAGAAGCTCCACCCCACACATTGGGAACACATGGCAAAGGCTATAATGTTGTTTTTGAGTGCAGTCTGCACAACTTTGTTTCTGATACTATTTACAGAGCCTGGGCTGTATTATATTTTCAGAGCGCACAGAACAGTATGTCTCAGACTGAACGGAATTTGACAAAAAGTGTATTAGCTTACAATCGCTTACTATACCTTTAATGCATCCCAAACGTCTTTCATTACTTAGCGCACACAGGCCTGTGAGTGTTCACTAACACAACAGGTGTGTGGCTAGTGGACAGGGCTATGGCTTGGAGAGCTAACCGCTAACACATTTGTCCAGTCCTTCCTGGTGATATCGCTAAATATAGACACGGTAAGACCAACACTGTGGCATTGTAGACCAAATAGAGCCTCCCCTTTACTGATATCCATAAGCAGTATGCTTACATCATTTGTACTGTATGTAGGCCTGAATGAAGACATATACTAATAGATAGCAAAAGCAATAGCTACTAAAATAAACTGGAATAAAATCGAAGCACTTCATCCCTTTACTGAATAACTTCAGTGCAGTAACATTATGTGTTGCGGTTATGTGCTGCCCTTTTATTTACATTTAATACATCATGACATTATTAGGCATATGGTACCTTTTCCATGTATCGCTATCCCACAAATATAAACGAATAAAAGAATACTGTATATATAAATATCCGATAAGAACATGTTAGGTATTTAGGTGTGGTAAGTGAACTCCATTACAGGTGATTATTCCCAGCCGTGGGTTATCTTCATCCTCCAACATGGCAGTGTGATGACTGAGTAACCTGCAGCATTGCATTCTCTGGACAAATGCACAGCTAGTGTGAGCAAACCATATCATCTGCTCTAAGTCTTTTTTTATCTGTGTTGGTACAGCTGTCAGCACCAAACACTCTGTGACTGTGTGAAGTCACATGGTGGCAGATCTAAATGATCTGTGTTTAAGATATATCATGATATGTCATCCACAATATGTGACGATAAGGTAGATTCAGAACGACTTTATCTCAATTCACACCAGTTGAAGGTTGCATGTATGTGTGTGTGTTGGAGCATGATGTCAGATGCTATTTGTATCCAAGCCATATTCATTTTAACACAACACAGGTGCAACACCCGCAGCCCTAAAGCCATGCCTCCTCTTTCCAGAATGATCCGGGGTCATCCCTCCCAGTTAACAACACAAGTATTTACTGTGTTGATTGAGCTCACTAAGTAAACAGTGTGTCTATATATGGTATTACTAGCATAACGCGTTAACAAATAGTAATATATCAAAAACACAGTAGTTATCTGGAGACTCTAAATTATAATTATAATTATAAGTAAGTAGCGGGGTCTGACCTCTTGTAATTGTTGGCCTACTCAATGTAAGTCACATTTTGTTAATAGAAAATGAACTGAACATATGAAATACATTTTTAATTAAAATGTGTGATTGAGATACTTGTGTGTGGATATCACACACACACACACGCATGCAAACACACTCAAACTCACCCTGGAGATGGTCAGGGGCTGGTTGAAGTCCTTTCCTCCGACCAGCCTGAAGCCCCATGGGGCTGGTCCATGCAACACCACGTTGAGTGGCATGTCCCTGTCTTCCTGCAGCCGTGAAGCACTTTGTTGAAAAGCAAGGCAGTGACTAAGTTAAAGGGGATTTTGATCGAAGGGTTGAAGGGGGACGGATGGTTTTATATAAGACCCGCCCTCCATGAGTGAGGTCATCGGTCAGATTTTGGGAACAAGCTCCCCCGCCTGTTTTACTAGCTTCCCCCACTATTTATATTTTTATATATACACACACCATTCCCAGTGTCTGTATATTCCAGAGAGCGGTCCTCCGTTTCTCTGGAGCTGTTTTACTCCCCTAAACGGCTGCTTTGATGCGATGCGATAGGCTCTCTCCTATTTGTAATACACATTAGGAGCTTGAATGGGAGTCTAAGGCAGCCTCTATTCATGGCTGTGTCTTCACTCCACTCCTCCACATCCCTGGGTTCTGGGCCGTGCTGGCCTCCTCTTGCTCTGGCGGCTGGGCCCTGCTGCTCCTGCCCTTATTTGGTGTGCAGCTCGTCGCCCAGGCCCGGAAGGTCCTTCAGGCGCATTCCAGCCACTATTGATCTGGATGGGACCCAGGGCTCTCTCTTGCTCTCTCTATTGGGAAACATCTGAACGTGGATTCTGCTGAAGGCACACTGTAGAGAAGAAAAGGTTTTACACTGTAAAATTATAAGTGTCTGGAAATACACTTGTGGTTGAAGCCACTGTTACAAAAACATGGTTGGTTTGTCATTCAGGGAGTGCAACACATGCTGAGATCTTAAGGACAGAGGACTCTCTGTCCCTCCCCGTTCTCAGATAATAGGCTCAGCCCTCCTCTACCCACCCCCACACACCTACAGTACACCGTGGGGTCTCAGATCACATATGTTGTTGAGCTTTGGAGACACACCGACACAAGAGAGACCTCCAACCACCTCCTGTTATTTGTTTTGACCAGTGGTTACATCTGTGATGTATTATTATTATTAGCTGTTTTGTATATAGCGTCTTTTACCCCTATTCTCTCTAAATCATATTTATCATTAAAGTTATGGATCTACTGTAAAGCAAATGCACAACGTATATTTTAGAGTCAACAAAAGTGATCGGGGTGTGTGCAGAACATCATTAAATTGTCTTATCTTACTCACCTCGAATAATAGAGCAAAGCCAAGCTTTCTACTATTTGGTATATTTCATGATTCACCATAATGAAATAATTCACATGTAAGATTACTTTCTACCCAATACAGTCTGATATAACATACTTGGATTTAACTTAATATTTAGGTGTAGAAAACATTCCAATTAATGTATGTGGGTGGCAGAAAAAAACAAAACATAAAGTAAACTTTGATAAAGAACATAATGCACCATATGTTATATGCATTTGTCTGGTTGTGTGACCTATGTGTCACCTGGTAAAAGAAAAGAATGAGGGCAAACGTATCAACTATCAGTTGGATTTTATTAGCAATCCAGCTCAATAAAATCATTTAACAAAACTAAGGTATTAAGTAAAGAGTATGCACTGAATCCATTAATGGTTTTACGTGAATGGAACAGGATATGCCCATTTAATGTCCTAAATAAACATAACAAGAGTTAAGGAGATAAGGATATATGAAAAATAATTTTGATTTTTTTTTCCATATCCAAATGTATTACTTTCCTATGAAGGCATATGTGTCGTTCAGCATTATACTCATATTGAAAAGTTTGGCATAATCTGCATTTTTCTGCATTATAGAAGAGGCCTTTTCAAAAAAGTTAAGAGTGATTTTAATGTGTTCGATGTATCAATGTATTGCTTTCATCACCCTATACTCTATTCAGAGTGACTGCACTGTTGTTCACAAACATTTAAATGAACAAAATGAAGGCCCGCTTACAGTAATGGCTTGTTTCAAAGGAGCAGCATTAGCAGCACCGATAATGACCACAAACATGAAGACAAAAGAAGAAACCATTATGATGATGTGGTAGGTGAGAAAACATTACTTTATAAAGCAGTGGTTGTTGGCCATTTTACAGCTCTCTTACAAAAGACGTACAAAAACACAACGGACACATAGTGCTCGCACACCAAGTGAACCCATATACTGCAAGGAGAGATGTGCACAAACCGATGAATGATGAAAACAAAAGCAAATATATTAAGGTGCTACAACAATTTTGTGTTCAGTGTTCTTCCTATGTAAAGTTATGCTTTTCTTTGAACATGCCTACAGTTGAAAAATGTTGTATGCCTTCAAATGCCATAACATTATCAATGAAAAGTACCCCCATATTATGGCAAGTAACTTGGTGCCATTACAATCTAGTGGGGAAAAAATACACAACAGAAATAATTTAATAAAATGCAATTTATCCTCATTTAAATAACTTCGAAATAACTGTCATATGTGATAAGGATTATTCAGCTTCCAAAGTGGGTTTGCTGCAATCATCTAATAAAAGTACACTTCACCTTAAGCCACTTCAATAAGAAGATAAATTACAGCGAGTGACCAGTGAGTGTTGTTTCAACGTTTGCAGAACCTTTTCAGGATGGTCTAAACATGTTACAAACGTCAATCAGCCCTCATCTGCTAATAAATATCATACATTAAAAGTTGGTAGCTTTTTTTTTTTTGCATACACTTTCAAACCCATATCCCCCTCAACCCTTTAGCTTTCAGTTGTACAATATGGAATAACATCCTAAAACTGGTACAATACAGTAAGTGAAAGGTTCATCAAAGTGCATCATTGCTAGAGAAGATACTGTAAAACTAAAAACAAGATGATCCATTTGTCTTCTTTTCCCCTCCAAGATTTACATGTCTTCGATACCCAACTGTAGTTAAAGAACTCGCTTTTACAGTACAACTGTGTTGGGAAACATTGAAATAATTCATCTATATTATAATTAATAATCGTTTGGATACGACTATATTGAAAAAACAAACAAACATAACATTGGTAAACGCACAGAATCACATCCTTTTTATCTGACATGCTGATGCAACAGGTTTTGTGCATGGCTCCAATGTCTTTCATACAACACTAGTAGACTATAATGTGTCTGCATACATTACAAGGAATACTGTACTTCGAATACTCGCTGAATTTATACCCCCTTTTGAGAGGTACTTGTAATGAAACACTGAAAGGAAATTTAAGAAGTGTTAAATATGTGATACTGAACAAAATAACAAGTCATCTTCAAATACACATTTGGATTCTACATGGAGCTAATGACCTTGTAGATATTAGAGCAGAAACTCTTGTCTCACACAAGCTAGAAGAAAAACAAAAAGGGAAAATGCATCCAGGGCAGTGCATTAACTTTGTACGACTGAGGGTCTAGCTTCATTCTGTATCTTTTCAATAGCTTCTAATGTTAAAGGTCACTGGAGGTCAAACTCTGGGTGCTCCACAATAGAAAAAAAAAAGGAATTATATTAGTGGAATAATTATTCCATAAAGATGGCTAGTTACAGCTGAAAATTCTCTCTTTCTGTTTGAAGCTCAGAAACCACACACGCGCACACACACGCACACATACGCAGGCACGCACGCACACACACACACACACACACACACACACACACACACACACACACACACAGATACATGTGCAACAGGTCTTGTGTGACCCTTGTTGGGATGTGGTGTCCAACTGTGGGCTGTGCTGCGGCAGAGGGCAGGTGTGCCCTGAGGGGGGTGAGGCAGGGGTGCTGGGAGGCTGGAATCATCATAGCTGCTTCACATAGTTCCCTGGGAAGGTCCCAAACAGCTTGCTCCGCCGAGAGGTCCCTTCATGGGTAACAAGCAGGACAATACATAGGGTCAGTTCTGTTGCTTTCAGCCACTCATATGCTGTTAGTTCAAACAGCACCAATGACAACGCAAATGCTCTAAGTAAGAAGAAAGTAAAAATACAAACTTAACACCTCCTAAATTTAAAGGCACACACCTTATTTGTGTTATAGCGCCCTCAGAATCCCACATTTTTACTCAAATAAACCATTTCTTTCAACAACTGTTTTCAACAAAGGCAATTCTTGACACAAATCTATAGAAGATTATAAAACAGTATTAGTAGCGTAGTAGTTTCTGAGAAAATACCCTACGGAGAGGTTTTTGTTTTTACTCAAGAATGCTAGACCCTGCCATTAATGTAAAAATGTTTGAGCTGTTAATGAAGTACTATGATTGATCTGTGATGAGACACATCAATGCTGGTGAAAATAACAAAATTCCAATTTTTATTTTTAAATCTGCATTTTATGTGCTGAAAACAGAACTACACATCATATCCGTTAAAAATCACCTATGTTAATGTTAATGGGGGTCCCCCTCTCAGCCCCTCCCCTCCCCTCACTCAGCTCCTTGATCCATTATTCAAAGTTGTAGTGGGTAGAGTCACACTCAGAGCTGGGGTGCAGTTACACTTTACACTTTAACTTTCAAAATGTATAATTTTAGGTTTTAACTAGTTAACACCCTTTATGCAAAATAGAACCAAAGTCCTTATAATATCTCTGCTAGAAAGACCTATCATTCCATGCAAGTCAATGGGGAGGCCCATGGATGTACCCAAAACGGCACATTATTTCTCTCTGGGGGGTTTTGGGTATTTGGAGCCTTTTACATTATTTCCCAAATACCTACAAGTACAGGCTTATAGACCAGAACCGTTCCATTTTTGGTCCCATAGAAATGCATTACAATGCTCTAGCTTTGTTAAATATTCTAATATCTTGATCACACTGTCACATGGATTCTAAGAATAATCTGCACAATGGCAAGACTAAGAAGACACATGCAGCTGTATTATAATGGTTGTGAGCCAATGTGCTACCTCAGCACCATCTAGTGGTGGAAGTTGCTAAATACCATTTATATATTCAATTCTTGACGCTTTGGGCCTTATTTTAACTTTCTAAGCGTACTGTCTAAAGCGCAAGGTCAAACTGCGTCTAGGGCGTGTCCAAACCCACGTTTGTTAGTTTAACGGTGTGTAAAACTCTCTTTGCTCCACTCGCATTGTTCAAAAGGGCTGTATGCTACTTACGCTCTTCTTTATTCAAAGCTGCGTTTTGAGTGTAACATACGATAAACCAATACGAATGTAATTTCCCATTCCCTGTAAAGCCCAGGTGCGATTGCATCATTGGTATCAATTGCTATTATACAGGTGGGTTTGTGAAACTGCTGGAGCAGACCATCTAGGCCACGGGTCGGCATATAGCAGCCCTTGGACCGATACTGGCCTGTCCACAATCAAGTCTGGCCCGCCATATTATTTGGATAATCTGATGTTTAGTTCGACCAATTTCTACCCTATCAAATCCACACAGAGACTATAATGTGCAGCGGCAACTCCTGGTGGACACCAAGGTAATTGCTTTGTGTTCTTCAGTAATATGCCACACGTAGAGCTTGAGTGAGGTCTCTGCCGGGTCAGGTCAGTCTTTATTTCTCAAATATTTCACCAGGCACGTCGGAATCTAGCCGGGCTTGGGACATATTTACTAATTAATATACACAGGCCTACGATTGATTTATTCAATCATGAGCATAAGTTGATAAGTCATAAGTTGAGCACTAAATGAGTCAGCACTATCTAGAGCTGAGATCTCTGCCGGGCAGTGCACCCTCCATAAGCCATACCATATTGATAATGCGCCGTGTGCTGACTTTAGACAAGGTTTGTGGTCTAGTCGCAATCGCTTTCCGCTGCCTCAAGATAGCAATGTGCCAGCAACGCATTAGATCACACCTCATGTTGGACCAACACACCCACGCATTTGTGCTTTTGATATTTGTGCATTTACTATTTAAACAGAGTGGGCGCTGGACGCTTTCCTTCCCGCTTAGTGCCACATTGCGCGGGTTGTAAAATAGGGCCCTTTCACACTAAAACAGTGGTAGTGTCCAAATCCTCCATTCCATGTACCAATAGTACACATTATGTGAGTAAGCAAAATTGTAGTATGCACACTTTACATGACCAAAAAGAAAACTATCCAAGTCACTGACTAAAACCTAACCAAGGTCTTGAAAGACACTGAACAGATGTCAAACATGATGTGTGTATGTGAGCTTTTCCTTCCCTTACCAACAAACCAACCATCGTCACACTTCTCCATTACATCCACAATGTCTCCCTCCTTCAGCTCAAGCTCATCTTCATTGCGGGGCAAGTAATTGTAAAGGGCCCGGTACCTGTAGTGTCAAAACACAAGTATTACTTTTCAACTGGTAGGACCGGTAGGACAAGTAACTCTAGTACACAATAGTTTCTGTTAGCATGAAAAAGGCACAATGCCTTGCTTAATTGTTTGAAAATACTTTGTTCATGGAAAACATTTGTAGTACATTTTTCAAGTAAAATATTAAGTGACATACTCTAGCAAATACTGCAATCATTTTCCAAATTGTTCATAAAACACATAAGTTCTCTCCCGAGCCTGAATGTTTTACATGTATCTACAGAAATTCCAGTGAATTAAATGAAAAGCTGACTTACGGCTCTCCTCCGCCATGCAGCGCTTCATGAACAAATCGCTGAGAGAGGGACAGAGACAGAGAGAGAGAGAGTAAAGAACATGAAATTACTTTCATAGAAACAACCAACAAAACAGTAAGAAACACTAATGGCCATTACTTCAACACAAAAACAAGGAAACTGCACGGAGAAATGCAGTGTGGTAGAAAGAAATGTCATGCACCATGAAATTAAATGTATGACTTATCACATATGAGTTTCATTTGAACCCTGTATCTTGTCCTACACAGCTAGTGTGTTTACAGCATGGCGTAATGTGGACACGCCCCCTACCCTTCGACCTCTAATGGACGACAAAGAAGACTTCCTGGTCATGATGGGGCTACGAGGAGGTTTACCATCAACCGCCAGATCCTGCTTTAAACTCGGCTGAAAGAACCAGAAGCAACATGGCCGTAAGCTGTAGAAGCACCTCCTGTATGCCACATGGCACTACAGAATACCACATCAAAACACACGCAAGCAAATGCCATGCCATCTTACAAGGACTATCTATCAAAATATGAATATGGCAGCCACATTACAAATGTTCTCTGCTCCAGGGTAACTGAACTTTTGTTAGTCTCTAGTCTCTGTATTCCGTATCTCTCGCTATATATCTCGTATACACCGATACTGTACACAAACGTGTGTGTGTGTCTATATTACTGACCTATAAATAAACATGACACAGCTCTCCCATTGAAAGAAGCGAGGGAAATTGAGGCTTGTGAATCCTGATCTCGTGGTAACAATACTGCCACACAATTGCATTCTGGGATATTTTGTATCAGCCAATCATGTGAACTGTTGTTTAAAGCCAATCACACTGCATTTTGTTAATACGTTGAGGCTCTTAACTAGGGCTGGACGATATGGCCAAAGCTGATATTACGATATATTTCATAATTTTGGTCGATACGGTATAATTCAACAAACATGTTTAGGGTATATGTATAGACCTATTAAAAACAGCAAATTACATAGGGTATTATGGGAAATGTGCCTTTATTTTCAGCTCACTATATAATCACTGTGTCCGTTCCTGGTTGTAATGTATACTGATATAAGTTCAAATTTTGTAACGATTTTTTAAAGCTTTCAGTGAGGCAAATTTTGCGTATTGAGTATTTTACTTCTGATTAAGAATGATTTTGTGCAGGGAAATGACACTTACTGCCACATAATGTCACGTGACGAAACTAAACTCAAATCTCGTGGCCTCAACGAGACCTGTGTTTTATGCAGCCTTGGTCTATATACACACATAAGATCATGAAAATATCCAATTGATCATGAAAATATCTCATTGTTCAATATTATAATTGACTCCCATTTTTTAATACCATGTCGACACAATTGGGTTTAACAAAGTTTAACAAAAGTTCAATTGCACATTAAACAACAGATGTTAATGTACAAGCTCATGTCACATCAGTAAACTTCAACTCCACCAAGGTTAATGAGCACACAATTCATTATTAGATGTGCTAGTCACAAATGACTACACTCAGACATCATCATCATCATCACCAATCATTATAATCATCATCATCATCATCACTGCAAAGCCACAGTATTACCTTGACCTTGGCAGACCTAGGCTCTGGACGGGGTATATTTGGCAGAGATGACAGTGGAGGAGGTGACAGTGGGGGAGGAGACGGAGGAAGGGGGGATGGGGCTGCGTGTGAAGGAGTGGAGGAGGTGTCTGGAGGCAGAACTAGGGAGCCAGAAGGTGGGGGGGTGGAGGAGGAGGAGGGGATGAGCAGGGATGAGGACAGGCCGGGGTGGGCAGTTGGTGGTGAGGTGACCTCGGCCTACGGAGGCAACGGCACACATCAGTTCTACCTAACTAGCATAGCTGCTAACTAGCTGGCTGCTAACTCATTAATTAACTAGTTGTTACTAACATGCTCTACCTTTGTTTCCAGCCTTTTATTAAGAAATCTCCTCCTCTCCTCCTCGTCCTCGCTAGGCTCCTCCTCTTCCTGAATGAACAGCTCAGGATATCCCTCCCCTTTGACTGGCGGTAGCCCGTGAGGTTCCTTGGGTTTGTTATCGGCAGTTTGCCCCTCCCACGTTAAGAACAGGGGTTCAATGGTGACCGGCTTGTGAAACACCGCCTCTAACCGAACGCCGCTAGCCGTTTCAATGGCGGGTACGTGAGCCGGGGGTTGTGCTGACGCTTTCCGGGGAGCTACATCTAGCCTAGCCCTGCTCTGGGATTGGCCGGCGGTCTGGAGCTCTAGTGGAGTCATTCTGGAGGCTTTGCCCGTGTCAGCACCGGCGGGACTGTCCAGAAGGATAGGCAGCAGCTGTTCGTAAGGGTCTTCCCCTTGCTCGGCCCTAGGGCTGACGCCCACTCGCCGATTAGTGTGGGCTTTAAGCGGGTCAGGGGGAGGTGTACGAGGAGAGTAACTTCGCAGCGTTGGCACGGCGTCCAGCGCGCCTTGTGTGAGCGCGGGGGCGACTCTCTTGGGAGTAGAACTTCGGGGCGGTGGGGTGAAGCCCCTCCTGGGCGGGGCGGGCGGCTTGGGCGCCTGCTCTGCCAGCAGGCGGAGGAGCTCAACGGGGAGCGGGGGCGGTGTGGGGGGCGCTGGGGTGACCGAGGAGAGGCCGGGCTCCAGCGTGAGGCTCAGCCACTCGCTGGTGACCGCCTGAAGGTGCTGCACTCTCAGGGAGGTCTCGGGCGTGCCGGAGTGGGCGTGGGGGTGGTAGGGAGAGGGAGAGGGTGGGCGGGGGGTGGGGAAAGTCTCCAGGAGGAGAGAGAGTGAAGCCACACACACAAATAAAAGGGAGGAAGACAGAAGGAAAGCTTAGGAAGAGGAGTAGGGGTGTATGAGGTGTGACCGGCCCGATAAATGTAAGGCGCTATACGGTTCCTTGAGCATGAGCTACGTGCTAACGCTACAGTAGATACTGTATACTACTGTACCTACTGTAGTATACAGTATCTACTGTAACGTGAGCTATGTGGTCATGTTCATTTACTACAGTATCTACAGTATCTACTGTAGCGTGAGCTATGTGGTCATGTTCATCTACTACAGTATCTACAGTATCTACTGTAGCGTGAGCTATGTTGTCATGTTCATCTACTACAGTAGGTACAGTATCTACAATATCTACTTTGTCACTGGAATGGGTGTAATGTTCTCTCTCGACAGAGAGCAAGTCAAATTTCCCCCACAGCCATTCATGCACTACAGTTCAGAGACAAGCCCTTTAGTTTTATGGTAATGCTTCAGGACTGTAACAGTATCCAACAGTCGCCGTGCTCATTTTAAATCATATTTTTGACATATGATGGATAAACTTGTGCATGCATTAGTGGCTGTAGTACAGTGTTTATTTAATTGTATTTAAACAAAAACCTAAGTTTTAAATAACAAGTTAAAAATAAAGATCTAAACAATTTTCTATAAATACAAGCTAGTTGTTTGTAACTTTGTGAAATAGAGCCTTCTAGAATCATTTCCCTACCTTGGTGGGTGTGGAGCTTGACGTCCTGTTGCCAGGGTAAATATGGGGATCAACGTGGTGGGCGGGGCTCTTTGATGGGGAGTGCTGCACAATGTCGACATAGGACACAGGAAAGATGCCTTGCTTGGTGGTGTCTGGGATCCTGCCCTCATACCAGTTCTGATCCACCTGCCTTATTAGGACCACTCTCTCACCCTGGAACAGGGCACACGCACACACATGCATGCACACATGCACGCACACACACACACGTGAACAGGTGAAACAGATCCCAACACACAAGCGTGCGCACACTCAACAGACTAAATGCATCCAAACACACACACACACACACACACACACAAGCACCAATAGCCACCTTTCTGAGTGACAGCTCCACGTTGGTGTCGGCGTTGAAGTTGTAGCGAGCCACAGCCTCCCCAATCTCTGGTGCTTGTGCTGGCGGAGGGGGTCGAACAGGCTGGTGCTTCTCCAGAGAGGGCACCTTCTGTGTGGGGGAGACAGGGCGGGGCGGCCCCTGTGATACAGGAAGACTGGAGACTCTGCTGACACCTTGTGCTGCTCTGCTCTTTAGCTGGGTCTCAAAGGCCTTGGGGACTTATACATATAATTCCAATGCACATCTTTTGGCCTAGTAAATGTAAGACGCCTTGATGGTTCTGTACATTGTACAGTATACACCTTTATATTATATTATTATGTATAATACTTTATATACAGTATGTACAGTATATGTTCTGAAAGCGAGGGTCAGAAACCCCAATGATGTTTATTATTATTACTTTTAATCATTACATACTATTTATGTACTCATTGTTGTAACTGTTTATACACTTCAGTACTTTATACACTGTTTTATCAAAATGACAGTCCTCCTGTTGATCTATACACCATGTGACCAGCTTAGTATTTTTAGCTTCTGCCAAACCATGAACTTCTTTTTTTGGGTGAAGAAGACGGGGGTGTTAAATTATCTTAGTATAAAGTATCTTAATTGGTCAATTGCGTGGCTACGACAGGGCAGCTTTTAGTCACATACCTCTACGTAGGAGATGGGGAATATCCCCACCCGTCCCCGGTGCTCTCCCTCATACCAGTTGGTGTCTATCTGACGGATGATGTTAACGGCGTCTCCCTTCTTGAATGTCAGCTCTCTGGAACAGTGTTACAGTAGAACAGAGTTAACAATGGAACAGTGTCACAGTGGAATAGGGCTGGGCGATATGGACCTAAAATCTTATCCCGATATATTTATATACTTTATATTTTTATATATCTTATATTTTCTAAGTGCATAACACACAAAAGACAAGGAGTTCGCAAAGTCCTGCCTATGGCTCTGCGGTAACTAACAAGGCTATTGACTGTAGGCTACAGGAAGATCTTTGTGTTGCTTACCTTGTAGCATATCTGTTATGCCTATACATCTGAACTAAAAATGGAAATAATACCGCCTGTACCGTTCTACAAGCGCCATTTTGCGCTGTTATACTGAATATCAGCATGGCTTGGCTGTGATTATCTCCAGCATTCGACACTAGGCCTATTCAAATAGCGGCCCGCGGGCCAAATGCGGCCCACCAACTGCCCCCACGTGGCCCACTAGGGGATTGCACCCTTGACCACTATACAATAATTAAATATACTGTATAACCACTACACAAATCAAGTCAATATATTACTGTAAATTGTTATTACTGGCTGTTCTACAGCCAATACATCATGACATAGCCTGTTTGTAAATGTTATGTAGTAGTCCAGATAGGGCTGTCGCGGAGAAGAAAATGTACCTGCGGTGATTAAGTGTGGCCCAATACCGCGGTCTGCAGTATTATTGCAATTTTTTAGTTTTTGTTTTGAATGGTCAAGTTCGTTGGGCAGAGCTGCCGAAATAGTGTGATTCTGGGTATTTATAGACAACGTGATCTCAGTCCGTGGTGAGACAATTGTGCAACATCATATGCTTTATACCAGTTTAGTAGGCCTACTGGTAATCATGTGTAACTTTGTCCAGCAGATGTTGGGCCAAAATATCAGCTGGAAAATATGACTAAATAATTATTAATTTAAGCATATTAAATAAAGCATATTAAATAGTGCAAGATCAAAAGCCTATGGCACACCACCTTGATTTAGGTAGCATGTAGACATTTCTGCAGAAATGTCAGTTTCGGTTTAACAACCCAAAAGATTAGGGGTCAACATATTCTATTTTCTTTCCCCCACGAAATGCAGATATGTCCCAAAAGAATCACTCGACTTTACGCTGTAAAGCGTAACATCTGAGTGTCGTAAATACATACACTCCCAAAGGCTACAACCATGGATGTATTATAAGACGCTACAACCGGCTAATATGGGGCTGGGGGAATTTAGCGCACACGCCCTAGATCAGACGTCATATTCGATGGGCTAGCCTCATGGAAAAAATAAAATGTAAACATTTTGCGGTTGGGTTAGCAACACCGCGGTATTGCAATATTGCGGTTATCGCGACAGCCCTACATCCAGACCTAATAATCATCGCAATGAAATTAGTCTGAGTGACAAGTCCATACCTATGTGCACATACTGTAGCTCCCGCAGCTGGTTGGGTGTGGTACTAGTCACATTTGAACCCATACCGGTAGGAATACCTGGAATTTGGTGCCAATATTCTACCCAACTTCTTTTGTTTGGGGTTTTTTCTTTACCTTGTCTAACAAATGTAATTTCAGTTGTAGAACACTGTAATGAAAACTGGATGCATATGACTGCTATTTTGTTGTGCAAAAGCCCATTTGCCAGAGAGACTTAGAATTAGCGGAATCCTATAATTATATAGAAAACTTTTGCAATTGACTTGACACATGACCATTAACCAAGCTGCAGGGTGGATGCTCTCGTAGATGCTCACGTAAATATTTGCCAAAAATATGTGGCCCACATACAGTTTTTCTTGTTAAAATCTGGCCCACGTGAATTTGTAATTGAATAGCCCTGCTCTATCTAATTTGAAATATAATTGCTTATTATTGTCGGTTAATGGTTAACGGTTAATGATTGGTTAAACGAGCGTCGGTTATCGGTCAGAAGTATTTTTCAAATTGAACATCCCTGGGTCCCACACATTTTTATTAAACTGCACAAGGAAGGCAGCCGTTAAAGCATAAGGGTACGGTCACACATGCGTAAAATTGACATTAGGCCAATATTCTACTCCCGTTCACTTCCATGCTATGCGAGCAAAGGAGCTAATAAAACCTTTGCTTCCTGTGGCGAAGCGAAATAGCATCTCTACTTCGTCTAGAGTTCAACACAGTTTAACTTTGACAAACACACGGATGCGTGTGTGGTTGACCCCACAGGGTTAACAATTTGATGTAGCTTTTGATGAAATGGAGACTTTGATTATGATT
>JAODOY010034392.1:0-11180 GCA_025399855.1 Forbesichthys papilliferus | reverse complement strand
GGATGCGTGTGTGGTTGACCCCACAGGGTTAACAATTTGATGTAGCTTTTGATGAAATGGAGACTTTGATTATGATTTTAGATTCGGAAGGTGATGGTCTGTCACCTGCCCAGTTTTTCATTTGCGTACGTGTGACCGCAACCTAATTGTGGATTAGAATTCAGTTTTCATTGAACAATAACTAAAAAAGCTGTCACAGTGGCATAACATAATTGCATAGAATTATGCATTTGTAAGATAATGCAAGGAGCACAGAAATATGCAGTTAGACATTCATGCTTAAAGCGTAGACCCAGTTGCGTCTCTGTGCTTTGAATTTTGTTGTACTCACTTAGCTGTTTGTGCCTTAAAGTCATAAATGGCTCTTGCAGGCTGTTTCTGATGGAGGAGAGAGAACAGAATGAGTTGTGTCATCTGTTTATGGGAGACCTAGGAGATGAGAGTGAAAGAGAGAGCCAGGCATGCATTAATATGTCTGTTAGAGTCACAGTGTGGCTGTCATCAGCCAGGAAATACTAAACGCTACAGGAAATAATCGGAACAGAAACAGACGTGGACAAAAGACATACAGGTTGTAAATTAAGAAATAACAGGAATGAAAGAAGAGGTTAAAACATTTAATAGAATGCAACAATGTCTCCAAACAAAATGCCATCTCATGCTGCTATTTCCCATTTCATTTCCGCTACAGTAACATGCTAGCTGATACTACATACTGTAGAATAGTTAATCCATGGCCGTACCTCTCTGTCGGGGGTAGCCCTTCTATTCTGTGGTGTGTGGCGGCCATCCATTGTGGAGTAACTCCTGGACACATCGTGGTCTGTGACCGAGACAAATCAGAAGTGTCACGGGTCGTGGTGGTGGGGGTTCACATACACAACTTGGAGGCAGGATGAAAATGAGACACTGAATCCCAGGGAGGTCGGGAATGGAGGGGGGAATGAGGGGGGTGGGGGGGGTGTTGTATGTATGGGCATTTTATTTCCAGGTCATAAAGAAAACATGAGGTTGTGTCACACCGACAAATCCACCATGCAGCTGAACTAAAACAAAAACAGACAAAAATAATTGTAATGCATTCCAAACTAATGATACAAAGATACAAAGGGCAAAGAAAACGTTTGATGACAAACCACCGGCAAAGGAAAAGTATAACGTGATCTTGGAACAATACGCTGAGCAGAACAAGCACAACAAACAGTTTGAAAAAATGAAATAAACGAAATTTGGGTTTACTGGCACTGGGAAAATAAACAGGTCCTCATGGATGTCACAAATGTTACAAAACGGTTTCCATGAACTAGTTATGTGTGTAAATAATCACAGTATATATACAGTATACACATGGTGGATGTAACGTGATTAGCATACGTGCTCCACCTGTGTAGCACAGCGCGTTCCCATTGGCCTGCTTCGCTCCGTAGTCATTGTTATTGGAGGCGTCCGAATGGTGTTCGTAACAGGCGTCGCCGCTCTCCCGCCTGTAGGGGGCGCACTCCTCCTCAGGGTAACAGGACGCGGCGGAGGAGGAGGAGTGGTGGTGGTGGTGGTGGTGGTGGTAGTAGTGGCAGCCCCGCCCCCTCCTCCTGGCCCCGCCCCTCAGGGAGGAGCTGCGCTGGGGCACGTCCGGCAGCAGCTCGGCCAGCATGCGGCGCAGGACGCTGTCGTCCGGCGGTGCGGCCGCGCAGCGCCCCCTCTCTGCCTGGATGTGCTCGTAGATGTCCCTCAGGGCGGCGTCCAGCGCCTCGTACACCGCCTGCTTGGACTTGTGGCCTCGGGACGGCTCCGGGGCGGAGCTCTTCTTCCTGCGGAACGGCACGGGGCTGACCAGGTAGGCTAGCTTGGACATGGCCTGCTGAGACGCGGTGGGCGTTGCCGTCTGCGGAGGCGGTGGCGGCAGCAGTGGCCGCTCCTGGCGGGCTCGCTGGCGCTCGTGCCGCAGCATGGTGGTGAAGCGGGTGTAGGAGGCCGGGCAGCGGCCCTTGCAGGAGCTGACCAGGTGGCGGTGCTGGTAGCCCTGGCTCTGGCCCAGGCTGTGGTGGTGGTGGTGGTTGCCGTGGTGACGGTGGTGGTGGAGGAGGTGCGGGAGGCTGGAGGAGCCGCACAGGCTCTCGGAGGACGTGAGGGAGCAGCGGTCCATGTCGCTCTCGCTGCAGAAGGACGACGAGCCCTCCGCCTGGGCCAAGTCGCTCAGGTCCGGCTCGCTGTCAGAGCCCTCCGCGCTGGCGCCCCCCGGACCCCCCCGCGGCAGGGAGAGCGCCACGGCTGCCAGGGGGCGGCCGGGAGGGGGGATGGAGGGGTCGGGTCCCGCGCGAGGCTGGCCCTCAGGGGGGCTCCTGGGGCCGTGCAAGGGGTGGTCCAGCGGGTGGACCATAGGGTGGTCCATGCGGCGCGTTACGCTGTGGCTGTGGTTGTTGTTGGCGTCCTCCTCCAGCAGGGACTCGATGGAGAAGCGGCGTTTAGGGAAGATGGGCGTGGCCCCTCCCCCCACGCATCCCCCGCTGCTGCTGGCCTTGGAGGAGGAGCCCCCGGGCGTGGTGGCTCCCGAGGGCGGCTCCTCGCCCAGGTTGGGCATGGACTTGGACTTCTGGATGAGCCGCTCGTACTGGGAGATGCGCTCCGGCACGGTGTCGCGCTCCACCTCGGCGCCCCAGCCAGGCGCCCAGGGGGCGGGCCGCTGGCGGTGCGGCTGGCGCTCCAGCTCCAGGATGCGGGCGCGCACGGAGCGGATGATGTCGGAGGGCAGCAGCTGGGCGCGGTCGATGCGGTGCATCTTGCGGTACAGCTGCAGGAAACCCGGCGAGTCGTGCGCCCGCCGCCGCCGGGGCCGCGGCAAGGAGTGGGCCGACGGCGAGGGCGAAGAGGAGTCGCCCGTCTGAGCCGTGGGGTCGCACAGCAGCGACCCCACGCTCTCCGAGCGCGTGGCGTCGTGCCCGCCGCCCGAGCCGCAGCGGCTGTCGTTCAGCAGGTCGTCGCAGCTGCGCGACCTCATCTTCCTGCCGGGCTGCGCCGTCTCCTCCGCGCTGCTCCAGGCGGATGGCTCGGAGGGCGAGCCCTGGCTAGAGGTCGGGGGTCGAGGCTCGGGGGTTGCAGAGGGAGGGAGAGAGGGGTGCGCTTGCAAACCTGGGGAAGTCAAACGGGGTGAATACATGCCGCATACGTCCCCACCTGTCAGACGTCCCGACGCAGAGCAGCGTGGTGAGAGAGAAGAGGGGAGAGATCATGTTAAACAGAAGGACCCCGAGGAAAGACCCACAGAGCTCCAGAGAGGGATAAGAAGGAAAACTAAACCAAAAAAGCAATGCATTTCAATGACACACTGAAATTAAAGATGATACTGTACATAACACCCTGGCTGACAGAGAAAGAGCAAAGCATTGACAACAGTGAACCCCTGCAGTCTATACACAGTCACATGCCTGTGTAGAAATAGATTCCCATACAATCAACCATAATGGTCTCAGCTGAAAGGTGAGACTCCTTAGCCTATGGGTTTACATGGAAACAGGAGCCGGGTTGCTGTTTTAGGTGAACTCCTGTCGTATTTAAATACAATGTACTTCAGTGGTTCTAAAACTGTGTTTGGACTTCCACTATTTTTGGGTCACAGCCTGAAAGTCTGAGAACCACTGAACGTCCTACCTCATAATTCCCATTAATTGAAGTTATTTGTGACAATTCTTCTGTCTATTCCTTAAAATAAATAGCAATAGATGAATAAATACATAAAAATGCCCTCTCCTTTTCTGTTTGATCAGCAGGAAATTAGACATTGGTGGAATGTAGGCTGTTAGCAATTATATTGAGGACTGAATGAAATGTTGTTGTCATTATTCTCACAGAATGCTGTCTGCATGTTAAGATTCATTTAATGAATTAAGATAACTGGTGTATGACATATACAACCACAGTGAATTAATAGAGAATTACAGTGAGTTTAATTGGACGAGGAAGCCTGCTAAATGCCTTACATGTGCGTTTACCTTTGGCTCTAGAGGGCGATGACGGTGAAGAGCGTATGAGGGGCTTCTTTAGAGAGCTGCCCTTAGAGGGGTCCCGGGGTTTAGGGGAGGTGGCGGTCCGGCCTTGCTCAGACTGGCTGTTGGCATGGGAACCCGAGGGCTCGGACTTCCTCCTCTTCCTGTAGTCGCTGGCAGCGCTGCAACGCAGCACAGATGCACAATGCTACACTGCACCCTGGGCGCATGTTTACAACTAGATGTTGTACACGGTGTTCTGTCGACAGCAGCCATAAAAAGCCATTCACATGGAGATGTATTGATTACAACCAGGCATTTATCCAGGCGTATATAAATACTGATATTGGTAGCTGTTGGTCTATTTATACTTTTATTGGATATTATATATTAGCAATTTTACAATCCAAGTACAAGATGCATATCAAGCGCCAACGCGTTATTTGGCAACTTTTTTCTATTCAGAACAAGCACACGCAAAGTCCCTTCCATGAATCCCACGGCATTCACCACATCCCATTGTACGCTCCTCGCCACTCCCGGAGAGAAATGGAAGTGAGTGAGCGTGATAGGGAGTAGGGGGAGGGGAACACAGGGGGTATCATGCGAGGTGAAGGACACGATCAATAGATGTTGACGGCTTCATTTATTCAAGCCGTGGCCAGTGAGCGGGGAAGGGACAGACGCCCGCCTCCAGTGACTAAAGCAATTACCAGATCAACACACCGTCTAAACCACTGGGCACATATGGATATCTACGGCAACGGAGATGAGCGGCGGGGGAGGGGCGGGGAGCTCTGGTGTCTTGTTGGCTGACAACAAGGCTGTGCTGCCCTGCTGCTGTAGAGAAAGAGAATAGCGCCAAGCACTGCAGGGGTGGCGTTGGGGTGGGGGGTGGGGGGTGGGGTGGGGGGGTGCTAGGCAACAATAAAAGAACACAGAGCTTACCTTGCAGGCCTCCCAGACCCTTTGTCAGCAGGCGCGATGTGCAGGGACGTCTGGAAGAGGGCAGACAACAAAAGGGAAGAGGAGTGAGACCCGCGTGAACAAAGACCTGAGGCAGACCAGCTCACGGTGCCGAGCTCGCACGCTGCTGAGGCTGCCGCGCCACACTCAATACAGTCCCCCGACTTCTGCTGCGCAGGACGCAGGTTCCACATGGCACACCTGGCCACTAGGAGGCCTACCGCGGCGCCATGCGCTTGAACAACTGTCGAAACCTGCCCCGTCGCTCCGAGCTGCAATGTAGGATGACGGCCAGGGAGGTGTCAGGAACTGAGGCCAAATGCTCCCCTGCAAATCCTGGCATGGAGTATGTGGAGGGGCTCTTAGAGGCAACACCGCCTTGTCACAGTGCAGCTATTTGGGGGGAAATGCCAAGTACCGTAATGCTGACCTGTTCAAGACTCTTTATTACGCTTGTAAAGGTACAAAACCCATAAACAAAATAAATTAAGGATTCTATATTGTTGGTGAGACAAAACCTCTATGTGAGACTTCACATAGAGCAATTCCAATTTAAAGGTGCACTCCTTGATTGTGTTATGGCGCCTCCAGATACAGTATGTGGCGGACATAGCTCACTGTCTATGTTCAATAAAAACACAACAAACACATCCGTAGAGCTAGGGTGAAAAACAACAATGTTTTTTTTTTCAATACCGGTGTCCCACCACAAGGGGAACTCCGTACACAAATCAAAAGAGTGTGCCCTTAATAATAACATAAAGACAGCTTCATCAGCCTTAATCGAACATCATCACCATAGACAAAGGAATGGCTGGTGGCAGATGGCTGACATGGTGCTGAGGTGAGCTCACAGGGTTCACAGTTCATTAGCAATGTGTCACAAACACGTGAGTGGGACATTACCTCCATGTGCTTGCGAGTGGCGACGTCTGGATTATAATCCAGCCGTTTTTTAGGAGGCTTGAGCCCCACGCACCAGCAGTGAGAAGGAGGAGCAGGAGGAGGTGGGGCAGGGGGAGGAGGAGGAGGCGTAATGTGAGGAGCGTGAAGATGAGGTGGAGGATGAGGAGCAGCGGCGGGTGACGTCATGGGGGGAGGCCAAGAACGAGAGACATGTGGAGAGAGTGACACCAGTTAGAGAAACTGCAGATGGACTACACACACACACACACACACAAGCCCTGTACAGTCTCTAGGCGCACTGACTTCATACTGACTGACTTCACACACAGGCATACACATACATAGGGACACACACGCACACACATGCACATAGGCACACACACAGACACAAGATGGCATGCAACCTCAGATCTCTAGATATTGCCACAATATGTGAAGTTTAAAGCGGTTCTGGACCTCTATAAAACCCTGAGCTCTGTAGCTTCCCATCCACAATATGAAATCTGCAGCCTTATTTAACCCCATGTGCTTTTCATCCACCACACACTTCCACTGTGTCTCGTTAACATACTGTACTGGGTGTGTTATCAGGTCACACCAGCATGTTCAATTTAAAGTAGTTTTCAAGACCAACCTCAAACATAACACAGTGCAACAATTTGATTCCACAAACATGAGTTAACTGGAGAATACATACTACAAGTAGAGATTATGTTAAGATGCTGTATGCAGATACGTTAGATATGGTAGATATTTATTCCCAACTGACTGACAAGACATGAAATAAGGATGTTACAAAGTCAAGGGTTTAACAATGCACAGCTCCCATTTAAGGCATCTCTAATGCTAGTCTTTGACTAGCGTAAACATTTCACTAGTATGTTTGTAAAAACACTATTGTGTATGTACATGCCATATGGATACTAGACAGACACACACACACACACAAAGCATGCACACAAGTGTAAGAGCCAAGCTGAAAGCAGGAAAAGGAAGCAACATCTACAGTGGTTTAGTTACGTGAAGTGAAACTGTTTTTGTCAAATTCTGCTTTACTCTTGCAGGAACACTTAAACTGCACAGGCCTCAAGGATTGTCTGTCACGCAAAACATTGCTCAAAAATACAGTCAATTTCTGTGCACGTGTGATCAGCAAGGGGTGTGTGCCTGTGCATTGTGCAGGGAAACCGTCTACATTCCTAAGGGCTTATTCTGTGGGGTGGAGCATCAGAACATTACAGGTCAAAATATGACGCAGAAAAGCGGGCAGGACTAAAAACAAACAATGTAATGTAAGGAATGCTAGTTTCAGATGTCACACTGCTATCTGAACTTTCTGAATAAGCCCTGCTTCAAGCCACCTCCTGAAGTCAAGCTGCTGAATGGGCAGAGACGGTCTGACCTCAAAACACTTGTAAAATCAATCAACTGACGTGTGTGGTAATTTAATACAATATCTGTGGCTAGAGGCAATCCCCTACCCGTGTGACTGGTTTACATTTTCCAGGCATATCCAGTAGAGGGCACCAACTCTCTACGTTTGCACGAGTCCGTCAGCATTAGGAAATGTGAGATAAAAATGTTATAAAGCAAAATATTTTATGTAGCTTAAACATTTTGGTGTACACAATGGAATACTGAGCAGATTACTTTAATATTCCGTATTAAAAGAGATGTACATGTAACAGTATATTTATTGAGTTTACATAGCTTTAGTTTAAACACCTGCATTTCACATGGCCTGTAAACCCAGACAGGTGTTAACAGGTCTTTGTAGATCTCTTCTACAAAAAGGTGGGCACAGCTGTGCAGAAGACCGTGGGTGTCAGGCCAGTTAAACAGTAGACACTCAAAATAGTTGTTCAGTTGTCCCATGGTGCAACTGAACTGAGATAGAAACATCAGGAAGCTGTCAATCAAGTATGCCCAAAAAGATCTGCTTGCCTCAGCCACATACACTCAAATAAATGTATATATAATTAACCTAGTATGTATTTGTTTGTGGAACATCACAACTGAATATGTGCTGTTGTCTTGGGTATTAAAAAAAACGTTGCGTCGTGTTTGAGCATGTGGCTAGCAGGCATATGTTCAAACAAGGTGCAAAACAGACCCAACAACCCATAAACACAAGCACACACCACAACCCAGGTCACAGGTGTGTGTGTGTGAGGGAGGGGGGGGGGGGGGGAGTCACAGCACCCAAACATATTGCATGCTCAAGCAACTAGCCCCACACTGTCTATTGGTGCAGAAATAAAAAACAACCAATCGGGGGTGGGTGTACAGAAGAGGTGTAAGCCTACAGCAGACTGGTGGTGGAGCGGGAGACTAGGCCCTGACTTACCGGCCGCCCAAACTCCAGTTCGGAAAAGAACTTATACCAAGGCTCGTTCTCTAAATCTATGTCATCACAGATCTGGAGAGGAGCGCGACAGCCCCACAGAGGAAAAGAGGAAGGTAGTATGGAGGGAGAGAGAGGGAGAGAGAGAGAGGGAGAGAGAGGGAGAGAGAGGGAGAGAAAGAGATAGATAGAGAGAGAGGTATATCATGATTAAGACTGGGTAAAGAGATGGAAGGGAAGCAGAACAAATAACAGACTGGAAAATGTTCACACTGCGTGTCATGCGGACAAAATCAGTTACTGTAGACTAGTCGTTAAAATATCCCGTCAATCAAATGGCATCCAATTCAAGACCGAGCGTAAATAGTAACGCAGCCACTAAAATAGTCAATTACAGTCAAAGCTATAAGAGATATGATATTAGCTCAAATTGTCTTAAATGTAGAGGGTCATACTACTGATGTCACAAAATGTGGCCGATTTATTTACAATAAGTGCAGCCTTCCTATTTGGAACAGTATCGAGACATTATTAAACCACCAATCCTTAACAAACAATATCACGCGGGATCTAAAGGAAATGTTCTAAGCAGTTAGCTACAGTGCGTGCTAGCGCTCGGTTTTACCACCTCGTGTCATAGGAAATTGAGGATAGCGTTAGCTCATGTAGTCACGCTTAGCTAGATTATCAGATGACAGACAGACCAGCTGATCGCTGCTTTACACGCATTGGCCAAATAGTCCAGAGCGCCTTGGCTAAGCCTGCCCTCTCCTGCCACCACCTCCCCTGCTCCTCCTTTATGTGTGTATGTCTACTGCATGTCTATATTACCCAGTGTCTGTTGTCATTGATACTCGCTCCGTTCTGTACCCTGTGGGGGGTCTTCTGCTGCTCTCCCAGAACAGAGCCAAACCGCAAAATATTATCGATTGCAGTGCAAATATCATATTTTAGTTTGATTAATAGTGGCACTGACTGGATTGTCTGTGTTTGACTGTTTCCATAATACATGTTAGTATACAACATACTAAAAGAACCCTCACATTTAAGATGAGGGGCTTGTTCTTCAGACATTTTATAGTTTTACTGTTTACTTCGAACCTTGAATCTGGACCTGTGACTCACCACCCAGCCAGACAGACCTCCGCTTACTCTGTCAAGATAAAAGCACTTGGAAAAGCTACAGGAGACGGCTGTGGGGGCTGTGGCATTTCAACTGGCTCAAAGAGGATTGAGTCATATTGAGGGGGTTAAGAACGAGTCTGGAGGAGACCGTACTGTAGGATACACTGTAGTGTAAATTCACACTTCATGTGCTGAGAATAAATAGTAAATAAACAGCAGAAAAACTATTGTTCTTTGGCTGGCTACAGCAGATGGTACAGAGACCAAGCCCCAGCCTGTTTGGCAATGTGGCTGCTACAATAGTTGGCTACATTAACTATTTTACAGGTCAGCTAGGTACCAGTAAGGTAATCCAGTAAGGTGGCACATAGTTATCGGCTGAATATGTTTGTAGAGCAGAGCACAGTGACATTTTACTGGAATTAATTATGTTAAAAAGTAACCAAGTAAAGAGTGAATCCGTATTAAAAGAAACAAATTGTAGATTTGATGGGTACATTACTTCTTAAATAGTCTGCGTTTTTATCAAACTGACTCACACAATACTGTTCTGGGAGAGCTGCTTGTAGCATTAAATCTAACACCTGCAAGCTGTTCTTCTACACCACTGCATAAAACATATTCTCTATCTCCATGGGAATAGCCCATGCTTTCATAGTCTCTTTTCATTTTTCTAGAAAAAACCCCAAGCATGGGTCATATACTGTACAACGTGTATGTGATCTTGTGTTATGTGTGTGACATTCATTTTGGTATTTAGGTTGTTATTCACTGCACTTTCATTACATTAAATTAATCCACAGTTCCTGTCAACGACTACAATGTACAGTATGTGTTAGACAAGTATCAGTATTCACTAAAAATTCATCGTTGAGGGGTGGAGCTTTAATATACAGTATGAGAGAAGGTCAGAGTCCAATCTAGACACATTCTGAGGTGAAAGGAAATGAATTAATTAAAGAAAGGAAGCTGATATTTGTGTTGTGCTAAAGCAAAATAACTGTAGAAAGACAGTGATTAGGAATCATGGAGTTTTGAATGGGAGTTTGACGTGAAATGTTTTTCCATGGCTATATAATACATTAAAAAGCACTCACCGGTCTCTCATGCTCCAAAATTGAGGACTTCCCTGGTTCGTACTCAAAAATACTCTTGGGTTCTGCACGGTACATTCTAGTGTCCACCTTTCTGTCAGGAGGACCCCATTCATTCCTATAACAGCAGATACATTGTTATTGACTATAATAACAATGCTTGAGTTCATTTAATTACCGGTAGAATTCATTAGACATTTCAGGCACACAAGATTGAAGTTTCATCAAAACGAATGGTAAAATAATAATAAATAAAACAATTTAAGGGAGAGTTTTACTCTCGTTTTTACAAAACAAAATATTGCTTAAAATATTTAGGCAAATGTATTGCATTACTTTATAATATAATGTTTTGCCCAAAATAATGATATCACCACATATGATTAAGCATTCCATTTATGATATTAGAATATATCACAATATTTAAGGGTAAAATGTAATTATCACAAAACATCAAAAACCAGTGTCTGCTTGTGGCCACAAATACACTTCAAACACGACAATAGCAGTGTTTGAAGGATTGCCACATTTTCCTCAGCCTTATCAAAGTGTATCTTCACTTCCTGCTCTGAGCCTGACTCCACCCACTGCACAATTTAGAAAAATCTTAAAAAGTAGTCAAGGAGTGGACGGAGCTGTTGGAAGACCTGAGAGGGAGGCCCCATTAGCAATAACGAGGCACGTGACGCACGTTTTCCAAAAAGTACTCGTATTCCAGCGTGGGCCTTGGGCGATTTTAAACGGACATGACTTGTAGATGCATTT
>JAODOY010034381.1:4598-21477 GCA_025399855.1 Forbesichthys papilliferus | reverse complement strand
ATATATATAATGCATGTAGTTCTATATAATAATACATGCATTTAAGTTAAATGCATGTTTTACAATACAGTTAGACAGGACAACTTTGTTAACCAACACAAGCATACTTTATGTCTTTGGAGTTTGTCAATACCCTCTGTGCATATTTCATCGTGGCAAGGCATTGCTAATATGCTTTGGCGAGAGCTTTCTCTTGTTGAGCGACTTTTGCTGTCACGGGAAAATAAATATTTTCCTTTGACAGTCTCAAGTGCTTCAATTTTCCGCCCAGAAGAAAGTAACTGTATAGAAGCTGAGGAGTCTGATGGTCTTCAGAAAACGGGAGAATGCTTAGAGCCAGAGCGATGCTTGTAAATACTAAGGTTGTCTTGTGGGGATACAAAAAAAAACAAAATGGCATCTCATTAGACATCTCTAGATAATGGGTTTGTCTAGTAGAGATGTTCTGATGTTGTCTGTAATGTAATCTAACAGAGACATGGACATCATACTACAATACATGATACCCCCCCATCTTGAGCCAAAAGGGCAAAACATTACCAGACAGCCTGCTAGTATAGCCTGTGGAAGGCTATAACTGGCTGTAAAATAACTGCAGTGAAATATTGATATCTAGTGTCAAAGTATAAAACCACAATGCGAAGGCAGAGAAATGAGCAATGAGGTGGTTTTTGTTTTGTTTTTTAACTTTATTGCAGTAGCACTAGTGTATTTGCATAACATTAGACTGTTGCATTTGAATGCTCTCTTAAATAGATCATGGGATGCTGGAAATTGTGGAAACAGTCTTGCAGTCTCACAGCTCTGTCTCACAGATCCAGCCTTTACATGCGTAAAGTCTGGGACACAGTGCAGGCTAACTGCATCAAGACCCGCCTACTTGACAGGAGGGGTGTTATTTTGATTGACATGCACGAGCACGACAACCAACTACATAACTCAATGACCGAGTGGGACGTTAAACTTGCACTCAGGATTTTGTTTAACGGCTGGCTGTTTGCAGGTCTTGTAAATCTGTTAAATAAGTAGACTACTGTTACTGCTGAAAACACATGGAGCTTGGCGTCAATAAAGCACTGCATTATAGTGTCGCTACGGAATCATGGATACAGATTTGCGAGTGACAGTGCCAACAGCCAATGAAAATAGACATCCTCCCTTCCTGAAAGCGCTGTCGAGCTCACAGGGGTAGATGTCTCAGACGCTCAGCACAGAGTTGCTTATGTGACGTAGCGCTAATGCACGGAAGAGGCTGAGACCGCTCGAGCACTGACCTTGTGTCTGTCTCTTTCTCTCCACAGCGAAGAGCACCTGTGCATCCACAGATTTCGCCTGCAAGAACGGCCAGTGCGTACCTGCTAGGTGGCGCTGTGACGGCGAGCCCGAGTGTGCTGATGGTTCTGATGAGGCCGACGCTACGTGCAGTGAGTGCCTGAACACTGAGACACACACACACACACACACACACACACACACAGATATCCATCCCGTGTTGACAGCATTCAGACAGATTGGCAGGCAGTTTGAAAAGTTGTAAAAGGTGTCAGGATTTGAGGAGTTAGAGAAATATATTGAGAGTAGAATATTTAGCAGGAAGGCAAATGGATACGAGAAAAGATAGGTTTTGGAGAAAAGGCCCATATAGTGGCTTTGTTTGACTTGTAGGCAAATGTGGTTAAACCTTGTTTAAGGGAAGAATTAAAACTGAGAAAGGTTCAATTACAATTGATTGAACAGTGATAATTATGGTGTATCAATATTTTTTTACACTCCTAGTTTTATATATAGATAACTTAACTATATTGCTACCTAATAGTTTATGGCACGAATATGCTCCTGTGAACTGGACTCCCTCTAGGGACCTTTATTATGCTGGACTACTGATTGAGTAATTTGCTATCGGCAACTTTTACAAATATTATTTTCAAAGAGCTGATAAAGGAGCCCTTTGAAGGAACTAGAAAGGGCTCAATCTGATTTGAATCGACTAAAGACAGTTGTGTATGTGTGCAATTAACCTAGTGCATGATTACAGTTGGTTGTGCTCTTTGTGTGATCCTAATTTGTACGTGGGCATGTTGGTACGCTATCTTTTTAGCATTTGTCACAAGGTGAGTCATAAAGGTGTTTCATGTAGTTAGCAGGCTCTCAATCAAAGTCCGTTTCTTCACTGAATCGATCCTTGCGAGTGTGCGTGTGCGTTCACTGTGATTTGGGTTTGAGTGTCAGAGAATACCCCTCATGCACCTTATCTAGATCTGACATTTAGTTAACAATTTTAAAGGACACTCTTAAATTTGTGCTCTGCATTCCTTCAGAAGCTGACACTGTTCTCTACCCCTCCTTTTATCCAGGTGCACATTCACACCGTCGGTAGGTAGTAGTACCAAAACTACGGCGTTGCTCATAATCAAGGACTGTCCCTTCAGTATCTCACATTAATTTGATTACATCATGCTCTTATTTAGTTTCAGCAAGACGCTAGCACATCTACAGTACAGGTAGCTAGCAAGTTGCCACATTACCACAACAAACTAGCACTCTGGCTCTTTCCTTCTCCGTCATTCGGCTTTTTTCTCTTCCCATTTTGCTCACATCCTTTTTTTTTTCTCCTTCCACGTCTCTTTCCATCATTGCACTGTTAGCCATCGTATAGTTTCAAGCTCTTCATTTCTCTTTCCCTCCGTCCTGCCCCATGTCCTTCCCTCTCGGAGCCCAGTTCAGTTTGATTAATGCATATGATTGGATTGATTTCCCAAGGAGAGAATCAATGGGCTGATCCTAGAGACCTCTGGTTGACTGCTGATTAACTTTGGGGCTCAGCACGCATGCACGCATGCACACACACACACAAACACGCACAGGTTTGTCAAGAGCTGCCTGTAATTAACCATCTGAAAATGAAAGCCGGCCTAAAGGGGATTCTCAAGCGGGGAGGGGGGGGGGGAGGAGGAGAGAGAGAAGACAATTGGGTAACTTCAGAATCCATCTAAATAATATTGTACCTGTCGGAGGTCCACAGCAGTTATGCTCAGCAGACGGGCAAGATGCGTTGCCACGTTTGTTGACGGTCAACAGGAACGACAAACTTTGACACAGGAGAGCAACCAAGACGACCATGTTGTGTAACACTACAGTTACACAATGGTGTGACCCGTAGGTCGTATAACCTATTCTTGGCCTCCTGTTACTTGGGGAACTACATAACTCAAAAAAGTATGGCACAATCTAGTCTTCGTTCCCAGGACTTTTATCTCTTATCGCTCCCTAAAGTCCGTACTGAATTGGGGAAAAGGGCTTGTATGCCTTCTGCTTGGAATACAGTACAAAATCATTTAAATCTTAGAGTTGGACTCACTTATGTTGTAAATTATACATAAACTGTTTTAAATCCCTGATACTGATGACTTGTGACACGTATTGATGTATAATTGTTATTTATTAATACTCTCATTGTATATGTTGTGTTTTTATGTTTGAACCTTTTGTAAATGAGATTCTTAAGCTCAATAAGTCTTTCCTGGTTAATACAATAATAATTTAAAAAATAACTGCATTTTCAGTGCAGTGAAGACAACTCCAGGAAGTATGCATACAAAAAAATCATTTGATCTATACACCACATTGTAACATTGTGCATTAAAATGCAATACTGCACTTTAAACAATAAACTCACGGCCTTGACAGCCTGTCTTTGACAATCGTCATCGTAGGAAAGGGGAATGTTTTCAAAGGAGCGGAGACTAAAGTAAGTGTATACTCTTTGGAGTGTAGATTTTTATAATGGTCAACATTGATTTGCTGAGTGGTACATTTTGATGATCAATACTGATTAGTAGTGCTGCTCTGACACATCTTAATCTCCTGTCACATAGACACCGTTAAAAGATTAAAGTGGCCCTGCCTGTCTCACCAAACCATGCGTATGGATAAATAATGAATATTGAATTAAATTGAATTGAAGTTCCTCATGCCTCTCAAGTGAACATTCTTTATAATCTTAGACAGATGAAACCGTTGCAGTTGTGAGTTTGAGGACGTGGAGGGGTATGTTTTATTTAAAACTGCAATTTTCTCCACTTACTGTAGGTTCCAGAAAGTATGTCTTGAAGTGTCTTGTAGAGTCGAAACTGAAGTAGTTATGTGATTGGAAACTGGTAGACGTATTTAGTGGCAAGTCACGTATCAAATTTGATAAAGAAACTTTTTGAGTTTTTTAGAAATTTCTTTGCCTTTTCTTCTGCCATTTTCTGGATTTCACCTTGTGGTAGAAAAGTGCTATTACATGTTCTTATCACAACCATGTTCTTATCGCGACCGTGTTCAACTTCGCTGCTGTTGGCTTGTTTTTGAGCAGGCCATTGATTGCCTCCCCTCGCTTAAGATGTTGTTGTTGGGACACCCAATCCAGTTTGAATCTGATCTTCCGACCCGCCAACCATCCCTTAACATCACTGGGCGCACCAGCTCCTGTGTAGCGGCGTCGAGCGGGGTGGTCTATCCTCGTCTGTGTGAGCCGGGACAACATGGCAAGCCAGTGTATTCTAGTGTGTAGGGAGGCAGGAGGTTGTGCTAGTTAATTATTTTGGAATATGAAGGTGGGTGGGGGCAGCGAGTTTCCTTGTTGGATGCCTTCAATTTCATGCTCCAGGCGGCTGCAGCACTGGGGTAATTTCCCATGCGGCCTCTCTCTCTCATTTACACACACTCTCACACACACACACACACGTACGCGCACACACACACACGCACACACACGTGAACAACGTCAGAATGCCAGCGACCCCACCGTCCAGTGATGCATACACACACACACACACACTGCTAGACCTTCATTCAGGGTATCCCAGTGTGTGCATGTAAGAATGAGACCACTGCGGTTCTTTGATTGTGTGGTGATGAATGTACTGTTTGTGTGTCTGGTCTGTTGTTCAGGAGGCTTGGGGTATTGATCACTAAACCAAAATTGATAAACAACTCAAAGTATTGAGCTTCAGGGAGAGAAAAAAAATGAATGAATGAGTATTCATAAATGAATAAAAATGGAAGATCCCAACCTGGGTGCAGATACCTGGCTGCAAATACCTGGATGCAAATGTAGACTGCTGTGAAGTATCTGTAATTGTTAGAATTATATAAGCATCTTTATTTTAAATTTATTTTTAAAGCTTAGTTATTTTTTATTCAGTAGAATAACTACGACAATATGCTGGACAAAGCTTTCCAATAAACATGTCTGCATGACTCTAATACAATATCTACAGTATTATCAATTTGATTATTATACAGAAATGTATATTTTTAGTTGCCATATTTTACTTAAGTTATAAATGTACTCAAGCTCATGGGTCCACAAACGCATAACACAGACACACACTACATCAGGGTGTGTGTGTGTGTGTGTGTGTGTGTGTGTGTGTGTGTGTGTGTGTGTGTGTGTGAGGGATGAACTTAAGAGCTGAACAGATGTGACATGAGCAAATCTCAAATATGGACTTCTAGTTCAAATGCAATTTCTCAATGAATAGGATTTTCTCATAATTGTCTCTAACATTTGCCTTCAATAGAAGCTTTTCAATTTTGATTGATTTCTGTGGTCTTCAAGTCGAACAGGCAACTTTGCAACAGTCTATTGTATGATTTGGTTGCAGATAATGACTTTCTCCTATACAGTATTTTGTGTTGTGGTCATGGAATAATATTCAGAACACGACAGCTTGATTTTATCTCCCTTGGAGAGTTCAAAGCTTTGATAAAAAAACTATGTAACTAAAGAGTGTAATTTCTATATGGGTATTATCATATGTTTAATGTTTTCCATTGTCTGTGCTATAAATATTTTAACGGTGTGGTAAATTGTCCTGATCTCCCTTAAAAAAATATTTTAACCCAAAGGGACTTTGTGATTTAATAAGTTAAATAATTTCATGATTTAATTATTTTTAACCCATAAACAAAACGTGCACATTCTTATATTTATCTTTATGGATTAGTGTGTAACTACTATCGCATTTTCAATTTCTTAGCTTTACTTATAGCACATTTTTTAATAAATCCCGATCAATACCTAAAGTTCAACCAGATTTTAAAACTTTATTTAAAGAGCCATTGCGGTTTTAGCAAGAGTAGATGATTAATGTTTCATATTACTAGTATGGATTCCAGGGTTGTGGCCATGTGATCGGGAAGCTGTTACATTAAAATTACTTCCTTGTTTATTTTGCACTTGCCACTCAAATGTTGAAAGCTCCTCGCATGCCTGCGGGTGGTTTTCCATCAGATCTGTTCTTCTGTTCAATCAGTAACCCTTGCTCTTGGCTGACTTCTATTGATCAGTGGTCAATATGCTTTTTTCAATTCCCCATGGGGCATTGCCATAGCCTGATGGGATTGCTTTCTTGTTTTGATTGTGTAGCAGGAAGATGGCATAAAGTCATGCTTCAACCTGATTATGGAATAATATTATACTGTACTGCATGATAGTAATCATAGTGGAAATCATAAATAACGTATGTGTGTACATACTAACCACGCTAGATTAGCCAGTTACAGTAAACACTGAAGTAGCTGAGATAATAAAATGGCCTGTCAAAACAATTAACTGTATTCCTACAGGATGTAGCCTGCAGAGGCAAGCTAACTGACACGGCCGTTCTACAGCTTTCAATCACTTTCTATAGAGTCACGTCGTAAAGTTTGTCTTGTTATTAAAATGAATTGCACTGGCTGAGCTGATGCCAAGTTAAATGTTAAGTCCCTCACAGCCTATCGCGCGCTGCCTATAGTGTTTTGTCGACAGGGGCTGACAGAAGATCTGGGGTATTGCAACAAACTTCACTTGCGTCCCCTGCAGCTTTTAAAGAAACTGCCATGTGCGGAGAGTTTCTCGGTATAGGCGCTTTCCATTAATGTGGGCATGTTGCTAGCCATTGGATGTGTTTTTAATGCCGTCTGTGTTCGCTAAACAACAATTAAGTGTGGCCTGTTGGAGAAAGTGGCAATTTCCTGTGAGGATGTCTGTGTCACGTTGCATTTCTTCCCCCTACGGCGCAAGCAGACTCAGTCTACAAGCCGTCTTAATCGTTCCATATTTAACCTCCCCTCCTTCCAGACAATCTCTCCTCCACAGCCCCGGGAGAGGGAGCAGAATGCCTTTTGTCCAATTCAACTGTGTAGAAGTGTATACTGCCACCCCCGACCCCAACGTCCATCCCAAAGTAGAATATGTAATGACGGCACGAAAACCGTGAGGTTTCTAAAAGACATATACTTGCTCTGCCTTTAACTATTTCTCTACTTAATGTTCTCTCATTTTCGTCGTTTCCAGTTTGCCCTCTGTATATCTGGAACTCTTTGTTCTCCTCTGCGTATCTCTGCCTGCTTCTTATTTTTTCCACATCTCCTTCTTGACATTGAATTCTCTCTTTCTTTCTTTATTGCTGGCTTCTGTCCTTCTTTGAGGGCTGTGATAAGCGGAGCTTGTCGTTCGAATGAAATCCGCTAATCAACACTAACCTTTGTTTAAAGCGTGATCTGATATAAGGCACGTACCCTCGCCCGTCGTGGCAAATTGAACTTAACACTTGAAGGACGGGGAGAGCAGCAAAGGCGATATCGCAACGCACTGTGCAAGATTACACGAGAAAAAGGCTTTGCCCTTTCCAAATTTGATCCCTGCCTTCATTTGCATGCTGGCGAGTTTCGAGGAGATTTCACATGTCCACTGGCTAAGCCCAGTTACAGACCTGAGTCACAGCCAGGGTGTTGTAATCAGTCCCAGCAGAGTGCAGACATTCTGGATCTTCAGAATGGGTGGGCAGGTCACAGATACAGCGTGTGAGCTATCCACTCTGGTACAAATGTAATGAATGCCAATACTCAAGGCTTCACTATTTACTGTATACATTTGTCAATTCATTCTGACTATATAATCTGCATGTGAAAATACACATTTTCTTTTTGTAGTGTATATTGCCTACTATTTATTTTATTGTTCGTTTTATGTATTTTATTAGTTTTAGATGTATTTTGTTATTGTCTTGGCTACAATACAAAACAAATAGGCTGTTAGCTATCAATATTGCAATGTATTGAACTTCCTGCATGTCCTGCACTATATTTAGAAAAAGTAAAGTTAAGTAAAACTTGTCAGACATGAATGTGAGTAAATTGGACAGTGAAACTGTTTAGTTCAGTTTATTCCTCTCACCTTTTTTAATCCCATGAAATGTCATGCTCCAGTTTTTCAGAAAAATGTAATGCAGTGACACACACTCATATTTTCAGGTGCTTTTTAACACGCACACACTGCCCCCAAAAGTATAAAAATCTATTAGTTTAGCTAGTTTAGCTAGTTATTGAAGCTATAGTTTATTGGAGAAGCATTTCGTCATTATGGTAAAGTATAGAATGGTAAATAGTAGTTTGCCATAACATTGATAGAAACAGTTTACAAAAGCAATCTCAACAGAAGTACAAGTGATATAGTAAAACCCTTCCTCAGTACTGCTTGTGGAGGTGACCGGATTTCAAAATGGCTGTCAGCCCGGAGTCACAGAGAAATATTAAACACACACGCACGCACACGCGCGCACACACACACACACACGTGTGACCTTAACCTTGCCTCAGCATGCCTTTGAACGGAGACCCCCACTCGAGGAAGAAGGTTAATGAGCATCACCATGGCGACGAGACCCTCCGCACAGACCAACCTCACCTGGCGATTAATTGGCTGAGCCATACGTATATGTTCGGGTATGAATCATTTATGTTTGTGTGTTTTCCCCCTACTTTTTTTATTATTCTTGCTGTCTGCTGCAGCTAAACCATTTCTTTTATACTCCATGTGGCGCAATTCCCCAAACAGATTAACGGTGTGCTCACCACAAATATCCGCCTATTTGAAAGTAATTGCAGACTCTCCGATCTCAACAATATATTCATAGTGGATTCACAGGAAGAGGAATATCTGCAACGTTAAGATGCAATCCAGGCTCCATCTCAGACCGGATTATAGCAAAAGATAAGGAGATTTGCCACACACGTCAGTATGTGTGTGTGAGGGGTTTTTATCTTGAATCTTGGGGAATGTTTTTTTTAATTTAAGTCTAATTTTTGAGCGCGTCGACCGTGAGAGTGGGATCTGTGCGTGCGTGTGTGTGTGCATGCAAATGTTAATTTGCATGAAGGGAGCGTGGTGGGTATGGAGTGCTACAAAAGGGACTTGTATTAGTGTTTGTTTGGGTGTGCTCAATAATATTACATTGTGTGTGTGTGTGTGTGTGTGTATGGGACTGCGGTGTCACACCCGAGGTGACAATCAGCCCGATTTGCTCAAAGTCCAACCCGGCACATTTCTTCATCCCCTCCTTGACAACCCTCCTTGACAACCTCCTTGACCCCGCCTACCCCTTAGTTGATATTCTCCTTTCTCTGACACCACCTCCAACATTTTCCTTCAAATCTGTGTGTCCTCTGTACGCTGCTATCTTAGTTTCATTTCTGATTCCTCCTCTTACGTTCCCTTTTCCCTTCTCATCTTGGGTTTCATTTCACATTCTGTCTCCATCTCTCCCCATCTATTTCCTCTATATCGCATCAGTCTGTGCTCAGGGTGCGGACGACACACTGGCTTCTAGGAAGGTATATTGGTAAATGAAAGTTGTCCTTCACACAAGATACTTTAAAGCAGTTTAAAAATTGTATTAAACCCTCAACTGTGATGCTTCCTTAAGACAATATCAAGCATTAACACTGAGGTTTGGACTAAATATACTGTTTTTAAACGGATCGGAACAGATTTTTCTTTCTTCCATAAATGTTTTTCCTCAACACAAGCCTATTCGATTAACTTCAATATCCACACATCCAGCACAGATGGAGATTTGATACCCCTACATAGATATGGGGCCAATGGCAGCTTTAGCTGCTGGATTGGGTATTTGTGACAGCAGGTCTAATTATCTGGTCCAATCCAGAGATAACGTAAACATCTGTGATGCTAAGATATGAGTGACTGATGGTGACAGTGTTCATGTGGGAGTAAGGTTGGGTGGGGGGGGGGGGGGGGGATTAGCGAGTGCAGTCTGTCTTATAATGTATGTGGTGTTGCATTTAAAGTACAGTATTTCACTGATTGCAAGTGTGTCCCTCAAGGCTTCTTTCCATCTCATAACTATGCAGAGCTTCCACACAGGAAACGGTGGCCTTTTAAGTTATTCTCTGCGTTCTCTCTCCTCACACACACACACACTCAGACATGCGTGCGCGCACAATGTTGCTGCTCTGCCATAGTGTATGAACATCCATCCCTAGCGTAGTCCTGCAGAGCCAGACTTTGCCTAAGGACACAGCGCTGACTAACTGCATCAGTACCCGCCTACATGACTGACATGCAGGACGACCAACTACGTAACTCAATGACCAAGTTGGACGTTAAACTTGCAATGAGGAAAACCAAACAGGACTCTGTTTACAGGTCTTTGTCAAATCTGTACAGTTTGTAGGTTACTGATTAAAATACATGTTTAAATGTATATTAGTAAATTAAGCACTGCACTATCGGTGCACCAAAAATTATGGCTGTATACGACAGTATTACTTCCCTAAAGTCCCGTGTCGAGTTTACGGGGGCACATGCATGAGACGTTTAGTATGTGACGTACTGCTAATGAACGGAAGAGGAGGTTGAGACTATGGCTAGTGTAAACTTGGCATATTATTAGCCTAGCCCCCACAATGCATTTAGCCTACTGCTGTCTTAATGCATAGGGCACATTTATAACATTCAAAAAATAATAATATTACACTTTTAAGTCAAATGTATGACATCGTCAGAAAATCTGAATTGAAATGCTCTTAATATTTAACGGTTCTGTTCAATTAATATTTTGTTTGCAAATCTATTCAGAATGTTGTGTGTACTGCTTTTAATCTCTTGAAATAAAGCATTTACGAATTAGTCAGGTTTTCTGTGTAATTGGCTATTCTTGTCTTCTGGAAATGCAGAATAAAGTTTCGTCTTGTAACCGTGACCCCTGGTTAGTTCTTCCTTATTGGCAGAATTAATTGCCAGAACACAGGTTGAATTGATCCAGGAGATACTTGTAGACTACTCTGTTATTTTTAGCCCAATGCAATAAAGGTTTACTGCTACGGTTTGCACTCAGGTATGTTTAGCATACAGCCTCAAGGTGGAATCCTTAGTTTAATTATAACTTTTCACAGACATCAGCTGAATACAGACCTTTTCTTGTTGCAGGCCTAGTCAATGGTCTATCAAAATTGAATATAAATGCGACCCATTCTCTCTGACTCAGGCTCTCTCACTTAACCCAAGGAGATTTATAGTTCTTAGACTTTTTGTTTCATTATTTTACTCACTGTTTTATTGTTTCTGCAGGGTATATCACTCTCGCTTGGGTCTACACTGTACTAAGGAAGATTTTTTTTGCATTGTTCATAAATAACATTTGACAGAGTCCACAAAAGTCTCATTTTGGTGCACTCAAGTGATATCGATAACTTCCAGTCAATGTAGCACTTATTCAAAGTTCTGTAGCCATTTTGCAATTCTAAGCCTTTTCTGCGGCATTAATAATGCTTAGTCTGGAATAAAACCATCCTGACTTTGCACATTCTGCCTCTACGATTTGCTTCGCTTTCTATATCATGCGATTTGCTTCGCTTTCTATACCATTCAAGGAACTTTCAGTGGAAAACTGTTGAAATCAGTTGAGTTGTGAACCCCCAGGTACAGTAGTACAGTTGGTGCCAACCGAAAGTAAGATCCCGTGTTCAGAACATCATCTCCACGTGGGTTTAGTTCTGATTGGTTGAAGGTGGTCCAATCACCCGCTAATGATTTGATTGCTATCTTTCTGCACGGCCTGGCTGATAAAGTGCCCAGTCATCACAACACAATGAGCAGTACCTTGAAGCTGTACTGTCTGCAAAGCATATGAACCCTGCTACCTCTGTTCCCCCTCGTTCATCCAGCATAGTCCCATAGACACTGTCACACAGGCAGTGACTTAAGTCGCACGAGTGACTTCCATTACCTCAAGTCCTGCATACACACCGGTCATAATAAATGAATGATCTTTGCGTTAGCCTGTGGGGTTATGAGCAATCTTAATCAATCATGCGCTAGGCTAGCTTGTATAGCGAGCCGGCAGGTGTGTTGCTTCCTCTCTGTCTTGAAGGCAGATTAGGAAAGTAGTTAATCAACAGTTCATTACCATATGATGCCTCATTCACTCCACCCTCACACTCTGCTCATAGCAGACACTTGGACAGGCGTCGTGAGAAGAATAACAACCACCTATATTGTCCATGGCTGGTTGTGTTTGAGATTTTCCAGGCTCTATTTTAAGATGATTTTGCTAAATGTTAATAATGCATTAGGCAGGAAAACGAACCAGGTCTAACTGGTTTCCTCTCCTCTCTATACTGTAGACTGTGGCAGTGAAGCCAGGATACTGCTAGTGGACAAATATTTGACTCTGTGCCCCAGGAAGACTTTCATATTCCATTAAATATTAATTTCTGTTTAAAGTCTAAAGTGTGAATTCAGCTTTTAAGCCCGTCACTATCCATTTTAGAAGACTGAATGCAGCAGAGCCTTGGAAATAATACAGTTACGCCAACAGAAGTGTGAAATGATCAACAGTCACATGGTTCATGGAGAGGCTAAACCTAATGTATGGCACAATAATTCCAGGAAGTGCTTGGTTGGCAGTTGGAATATTTATAAATATGTATATGTACAAATATATCACTTCATTTTTTTGGAAATTAGTAGTGAATGAATGCACAGATTTACATTTGAAATATAATTTATAGGGTACTTTTAGTATTTAGGCTAACTTCCGGGAACTATTTTGAGGTTCTGTTGCTCTGAAAAAACGGTCCATTGGAGTGAACAGAGATGACACAACTCTCTCTTTACATGGAATGCAGGTCTTGACGATTCGGCATCAATGAACAAAAGTGTATAGTTGTGTCTGTATACAGTAGTGTGTCTCGGCAGTATCGGTGCACATATAAGTTTGCACATATTATGCAATATGTCTGTTATTGAGAAAGTGTCTCCAATATGTAAAAGATTCCATTAATGCAGTGTCATGTTTCGAACCATGGAAAAATCAGTCTGTTCTTGCAAAGAGAGAGAGAACAAAAATACTTAAATGAAGAGCTATCGTGGTTGCAACTTGCAACCGCTAAATCTGTTTAAGATTGCTGTATGTTAATAACATTGTTTTATAAAGTCACTTAATTTATAAAGCATATTTAAAAACAATCATCTTCACCAAAGGGTACACAATTATCCAAACAAGAATATATTTTTTAAAAGTATTATGATAGCTTTGCATTAGTTGAATACATTGTATTTCCCTGTTAATTTTAGTCTTATCCTAAAATGGTTGCTAAACAACTAGGATTGAGAGAGCCTCTAATTGACCAGTGCCTGTTTCACCCTTTGGGATTGGTTAGTTAAACATTAAAAATATCCCGTAATTAGGTTTACATTACTGTACCTTTTGGGATTAGGATCATCGTATTTACATTGCCATAATAATCAATGCAGACTGTCCTGCCTTCTGAATGGTAACCATGAACCACATGATCCAGACCCCAAGTGGCCAATCAGGTCAATTATATCCTTTTAAACCAGATGTCAATCAGAGACTCGGAGTGTGTGTGTGTGTGTGTGTGTGTTCGTGTGTTTGTGTGTGTAAAGGCCCATTTCGTCTTCTGAGTTGATCTTACGCCATGCCTATTATGGGTGCACAATATATCGAGTATCATTATCGCAATATCACGTTGCGCAATATCATATCAAAAATGTTGCAGGAAGTGCTATATTCCGTTTATTTTGTGGAGAGATGCGTTCATTGGCTGTGTGGCTTAGTTGTGAGCAGCTTGGAATTGGAACTGTTGTTGTACCAGTCCAATATTACAATGTTGAAAATTATTTTTTATGTTATGAATATATTTTGATGCATTTTCATATAAACCTTGTGCTTTTACTTACAATATGTTTAAAAATATTAAAATTATTATCGATATTGCAATTTTTAGGATCAATATCGCAATATCACATTTTATCAATATCGTGCACCCATAATGCCTATGGCGTCGGCCGAAGGCATACCTTACACCATCGTGAGTATTTTATACTGCGCTGGTCTGTGGACCTCTGCACGTTTACTGTGCATGTGAAGCCGCTATTGCGAAAGTGCCATGTCGTAAATGCGCTCGATTAGAACACAAACTGAGTGTACACTCTGGCATGATTTGGGCTTCCATCCACAAGACTGTTGTTGGCTGCGTAGAATCGGACGGACGGACGGGTAGTTATATTTATTAAGAGGTGCGCGTCAGCCTCGGCGTAAGGTATGCCGTAGGGTACGTGGCTATGACTATGGCGTAGGGTCCACATAGGTGCAACGCAGAAGCATAAATGGGCCTTAAGCGAGAGCACCGCCAGTTCTGTTTAAAGTCTCAAACACAAAATAAGATGATCTGAAAGAGTTCAAGTGCATTGGGACACACATCAGCCATAATGCCAATTTTGCTGATGTCCCACACATTTAAAGGGGATTGGAGAAGGCTTCATTCTGTCTATTCAAACCAGGGGGAAACATTGCTAGAGCAAGTCAGTTAGAAAAACCTTTCACGCGAGACCCAAACCTCCAAAGAAAAGACACACAAGCCTGTGATTAACAAAAAAGGCCTAAAAGTCTAGTAAGGAAAAAAGCAAAAGACCGCCTCTCCATGCCAACATCTCCGGATCCAGTGAAAACAACAGATCTGGCAACCCGCGGATGATGCATTGGTTGTGGAGAAAAACCTGGCAACCTCATCTAACCAGGACAAAAATTCCCTGCGTCCCTCGATAAAGGCCCAGCTTTAGAATGGCATACACACAAACAGAAGAGAGAAGGGAAATAGGCAAATTCCATAGGTGCTCTTAATCTGTGTGATATATATACACACTGAATGCGCTCACACACATCCTGGGGACTGTGGCAAGCAGAGTTAGCAGGCTGTGGTCAAACATGTACTTGTATAATTGATGGGTGTGTGGGTTTGACACAGAGCTGTCATGCGTAATCTAGGGCGATAAATCCTGGTGGAGTGTGTGTGTGTGTGTGTGTGTGTGTGTGTGTGCGCGATGAGGCAAAGCTATACCTGGGAACAGCATTTGTCCTTTTGTACGTGTCGGTGAGTGTGGTGGACAAACCTACTGTATGCCGTATACACACTGTTGCATTGATGTGTGTGTGCTTGTGTTATTGTTATAGATTCGGGTAGGTTTCTGTGGTGTATATACATGGGTATACTCTTGAGCCTTTGTGTGATGTATAGCATGTTTTCTACTTTATACTATCCCTATGAGAAAGACCTGTCCTCTGCAAACTGTGTGTATGTGTGTGTGTTTATGTTACACCAGCTGTATTGTGCGTGTCCATTCAAAATGTATTCATGCCCTAGCCTGGCTCCTCTTGCTCTCTGCTCAGTTCTTTTTATAGATTATAGTGTGGAAGCCCTGTTTGCGTTAGCGTTTTCACAGCCACCCTGCTGGCGGTCCAATCAGGGTGGGTTAGTGAGTGTTTCGATATGGTGGTAGTGCTAGCAGATGGATGAGGCAACCATAACAGTCGATTGGTTAAACGCCGTCCAATAGTTTCAATATTAACCAGTAGGAGGCAATGGGGTGTGGCCAGGCCATACTCACAAATGAGGCTTTTCCACTACACGGTACCAGCTGGACCCTACTTTCCTTAGCTCAGCTCAGGGGTCTGCAACATGGGGCTCTTGAGTCCCTCTACAGTGGCTCCCTGTGGCTTTGACAATCATCATGGAGAACTGAGATCGTGTGTGCACAGGAGCTGGGCGTGGGCTAGTATTCGGAATATTCTGTCTTCAGGTCACCAGAAATGTGCAATTAAGATTTTTTATTGTTTTTATAATCGCGTGCGCACAACTTCCAGTGAACAACATCAAGCATATATTCAGGTAGCATATATTTAAACGTGTATTTAACTGTTAATTGATTACCTGCAGATATTCGCGAGCAGTGTCCCATTGTGTTCTGAAACTTGCTTTAAATAAAATAATAAAATGTAGCATGAGGTTGTGTGTTCCCCCTGGGTGTGTCGGACAGTATTCCTTTCTCGTTGGTCGATTGAGTACCTCGCTGTCCGGTTTAATTGCAGGGCCTTTGAGGGGGAATCGATTTAAACAACAAGATAACAGAGTTATCAAACTGTTTCATTGACTGACCATCTTTACTGTCTGTCTGTCTCTGTCTGTCTCTCTCTCTCTGCCCCCCTTCCTCCCACCACCACCTTCTCCAAACGTGACAGGTCGCCAAACATGTCCGCCCGAGAAGTTTGACTGTGGAGGCGCTGCCAGCAAGTGTGTGTCGTTGTCATGGAGATGCGATGGCGAGAGGGACTGTGAGAACGGGGCGGACGAGGAGCAGTGTGCTGCAGGTGAGAGGGAGAGATAGAGATAGATACAGTAGATATTTGGCCAGTTGGGCTTGCTTAAAAGATCATCTTGTTGAATGAGGTGTTAATGTGCGTTCAAACACGTTTCTGTGTAAAACAGAAAGACCGGTCTTTTGCCTTCTTATTCACTTATGTATTACAAGGATTTTCTACAGTATAAACAGGCATTAGAGCATTTTTCTTTTTTTTAGCACACATTCTATGTATACTGTACATTACAAACACATGTTCTCAGTCTAATCTGTATACAGTTTAACACACACACACTGTACATTACAAACACATGTTCTCAGTCTAATCTGTATTCAGTTTAACACACACATACTGTACATAACATACACATGTTCTCAGTCTAA
>JAODOY010034361.1:0-21478 GCA_025399855.1 Forbesichthys papilliferus | reverse complement strand
ATCCCACCCTCATTAACGACTACATTTTGTGACAGGCTAATGCACGCACACATACACAAATATACTGTATATACATACACACACACAAACAGCCTCACACGCACGCACATACGCGCACACACACAAGCACACAGAGACACATTCACAAATAAATGTAGCCTGTTCGTGGTTATCACATATAGTACTATTCTTTATAGTCATTAAGTCATTTATTTAAATTAATGGTTATTATTTTAGTGCTTGTGGTCTGTGCAGTTTTGTCTATTTAGTTTGCTTGACTGTCCAAAGCATTACATGGACTAGCTTCTACTTTCTGAACTGGTTCTGCCTTATGTACACTACAGTCCTTATCATACCTAGAATTATAAAACAAACAGCTGGAGGCAGGGCTTTCTCCCACAGAGCGCCATCATTATGGAATAACCTACAGACCCATGTGAGAGGCGCAGACTCTCACGTGGGTATTAAGTATAAATTTAAGGATCAAGGTTCAAGGGTGTTTATTTGTCATTTGCAATAACAAGTTATGCAACAAAATGCTTAGACTTTAAGACCCATCTCTTAAGTAGAGTCTATGACTAAATGTAGGGGTTATCTGCTCTCTGCTGAATGTATCTGGTGTAGACTCTTACCACATTCGAAAGGGGGAGGCCAGTTTCCCAAACCACCCTCTGTAAGCACTTTGTGACAAATGTAATAAGGGCAAAATACATTTGATTGATTGATTTGAGACTGCTTAAGACTATTTTATTTTATAGTTTTTTATTCACTCATGCCGATTACTATTCAATCCAAATGTATATAATAACATGTATTTCATTAACATCAGGTAATGAAGCACATAGTTCGCTATGACTGGTTTCTAAATATTCACTTTCAAAATACGTCTGTAGTGTATTGCGAAAAGCTTCATCATCTGCTCATGAGATGGTTTAATAAAAATTAACAGGTTTTTATTTTTCTCAATATAGAAACATCAAAAACGTACACTATGAGCGAATTATTTGAGCAGCATTTGTATAGGAATGAGAATATAAACACCATCCATAAACCCAGCGACATCAAAAACAACCGTTGTCATCATAGCAAAAACAACCAAACGAATAAAAGTTTCAATCGACCCAGACTGGAGAAAACGACTGAGATTGCAGCCTCCAACCAGAAGCGACCCAGATTGGCGCGCTGCGGCCAGACTGTCTTGAAACTTTTTGTGTCAAGACCCACCTAAAGAGAACTAATCTATTTAGAGACCCACCAAACACCATGTAGTCTACGTAAGTTTCCATTTTTGTAACGTACATTTAAAAAACCTATCAATTGTATCTAATGCTATCTATAGGCTGTGTGCGACAAATATTTTTTAGATGCGCGCTCCATAATCTATACGGTGTGCACCCGTCTAAATACGTTTTCATCTAATCAAAAACAACTTAAGTAGGCAATTTCCCCACTTTACTCACGACCAATTAGTGGAACAACACGATAAAGCGCGGAAGCCTTTCATTGATATTCTTCATTATTTCAATGGCCGCGTGCAATTTTCGTGACCCACTCACTCCCATTCGCAGAGCGTATTTATGATACATATTTGATTAAATAAAAACATTCCCCACAATTACAGAAATAAATATAGTTTATAGCAGTGTTCGTCCAAGTATTGGACTAGTCCAATACCGCATTGCAAGTAATATAACATTATTTTACTGTAGAATTTTTAAGAAATTCAATGGCAAACTCTTAATCAGTAATTATAAATAAAGGTGTAATAGTCCAAAGTTTAAGATGCTATGAAACAGCTATCAACAGAAACATATATGGCGGTGTTCATCGGTAGTGTTTTCTAGTGATCATCAAGTGTCCCAGACTTACCGTAAGGAAAGACTGGCGCTGCGAAACTATCCCACAAGACTATTTAAAAAAAAAAGTTTTATAATAATAATAATAATAATAATTACTTAAATTTATATAGCGCCTTTCACAAACCCAAAGACGCTTAACAAACAAAACTGTAAGTGGGGGGGTTTAATGGCCATAGGCCTCGTTGAAGAGGTGTGTTTTTAGCTGTGTTGTAAACATTATTGTGGAGGAGGCAGAGCGAATGGCAAGAGGAAACTTGTTCCATAGTGATGGAGCACCGACACTGTCACCAAATGTCCGGAGCCTGGATTTAGGGACATCAAGCAGGTCTTTGTCAGAAGACCGCAGGGAGCGTGACTGGGTGTAGGGATGGAGCAGATCTGTGAGGTACCGAGGTGCAAGTCCATGGAGAGATTTATATGTTAGTAGGAGGATTTTATATTTGATCCGGGACTTAACTGGCAGCCAGTGAAGCTTCTTCAGAATTGGAGTGATGTGAAGCCCAAGTTTTGTGTGGGTGAGCATCCTAGCGAACAGGTTCATGTATTGTCACAGTCAATTAGTCATCTGGAATATACCTTTTTATTTCCCTTCAATATGGCCTTTAATTTGGCCTCATTGCGTCAATTGATCTTCAGAGGTCCAATTTAAGGAATTATATTATATTAATAATTCTCAGATGGGATTTTGAGCAATCCATCCATCCATCTTCTTCCGCTTATCCGGAGTCGGGTCGCGGGGGCAGCAGCTCCAGCAAGGGACCCCAAACTTCCCTTTCCAACAAGGAGTTTGAGCAATGAATAGGTTTAATCAACCAACACAAAGCTAGCTTAAGCTAGGGCATGCAACAGTCTGTTAAATCTTTTACTCTTAGCACCAGGACAAGGTACTCAAACAACATATTCTCTGCAGGGGGAAAATCTATTTGAAAAAAACATTAGTTTAACCCAATGATGGGCTACATTTCTATATAAGACCTGTTTATGTCGCCATCTCCGCACCATAATGCCAGTCATATACGGACATTGATCATTTTTTTTTCTTTCAGCCGGGCCTGAAAACCCTAGAGGTGCTGGATATAGCAGAGAACCGTCTTGAGAACGTGGGAATCCAGACGCTCAAGGAGCCACTAATGCTGAACCGCTCTCTTCTCCACCTTGGCCTAGACCAGACCCATATCACATGTGAAGGTAGCACCGCCATATTCACCAGAAGTGCTGACGGAGGCTATGGAGTTATGGCCGTTGGTCGTTTTAATATGTCGCATTATATTTTGGTATATTTATAAAACAAAATAAATGCGCCCAAGTTAAAATATTGTAATATTTTCAGCAACATTAAATCAAGGTTTCATTCACTTCAACTGAGTAATTTGAATAATATGATCAATATTACCATGTGTTTCAAATAGCTACACAAGACCAAATACAAAATACAATCTTGCTGTTTCTTTTTTGATTTGACAGAATCTATCACACACGTCATGAACCATGAGTGATTACTGTAACGATGGCCTGCACAACCAATCACATGTAGATACACACAGATATACTAGGCCCTTTTATAGCTAAGTTGTTGTCAAACAAAGACAAACAAGGGATTTATTTCTGTAGCTCTTAATCACAGTCAGTCTCAAAATACCTTCCAAAGCCATATTCAAAGCAAAGAAAAGCTGAGAGAGCCAAAAGGAAAACACAACTTAGTGGCAAGAATTTAAAAGAAATTGTAGAACATGTCCAGATCGGACTACCCACCTCTTCAGAACCCACCTGGGAACATCTGCCACTGGTTTCTCTAACTCATAGCACTCTTACTAACCCTCTATGGCTATGCTTTGTCTTTTGTCGTTATCTCTCTTAAAAAATACACATAATTTCTGTCCTGCTCTTGTTAGGATCATCGCTTAGTAGGTTTCAGGTCTTTGCTTGTATTTTGACAGTTAGCAATTGTTATGAGGTTTGACTGATTTGCTAAGACAGTAAGCTAGCCCGGGTGACCCGGGTATTCTAACAGTGTTGTGTACTCACCATGAGTGGGTATACATCTTATTCAGATACTGTACTGATTGTAAGTCTCTTTGGCTGAGGGCATCTGCAGTTGCTGAGTGGTGAGAACCAGAGGGGCGTCAGTGTTTCTCCAACTTTACCGGAGGGTCAATACAAATGTTTAAAACGTTTTATCCATTTCATATAAATGCATGGGTCCATCTGATGACAAGATTGAATGTTTATCTACAGCCAGGAGCTAATATTTGCGCTGAGATTGCATGCCCATATAGCAAAAAATAAACCGGTGGTGGTAACTTCGTAGTCTTGACGTAACAGTAAATGACCGAAATCTTCATCCTACGACGCCAAAGGCTTTTGAACGCTTCGAAAATTTACGAGAAAGGCCATTGACCAAGCTGCAGTTTTTGCCGAGTTGGGAATGTTGTTTTTCACCAACTGGCTTAGTATGTTCAGTGTTAAGTCTTTTGGTTTTTAATGAATGGAAATGGACCAAATGGATTAAGAATTATTATTACTATATTTGTGCCCTTTTGGCAGTAGAAAGAGCTCATCAAGAGCTTTAATTTGGTATATGCATCTCCGTTTCACCCAAAATGTCACTTCCACCCTTATGGTTCTCGGCCCTCGTAATGCACTGCTAAACCTTGTGCAGCTGAGGCTACTGCACACTGCATGACCAATAGGGGGAGCCGTACTGGTTCCCACTGGCTGACCGGCGTGTGTTGGCAAAAAGGTGCGGTGGCGTTGGCGGAGTTCGTCGCGGAGAGCCGCCAGATCCGTCGCCTTGACGTCCGTGAGAACGAGGTGAGGGCCGGGGGTCTGATGGCGCTGGCACACGCCCTGAGCATCAACTGCTCCCTCGCCACTCTGAACTTGGACCACACGACCAAGCAGGAAGAGGTACGCTACCCCCCAAACCCCCTCCCTCCCTTAAATGCCACACGGCGCTCCCTCAGAAGCACACTGGAAACGCATTGTGAAGGCTAGGATGTAGTTGTGTGCGGTCTGCACCACTTTGTTTGTGTTTCTATTTACGGAGGCACAGTTCAATAATACCTAAAATTAGGACTATAGGCTAAAGCAGAACTCCTAAAACACATTTGTTTGTAAAGAATCAGTCAGGCAGTTTTTTTTTTTCCATAGGCAACAATAAATTACTATAATGTTATTACAGAGAGTAAAGTACCTAAACATGGTACCGTTAGGTATCGGTGGCAGTATCGATTCAAATGTGAACGGTACCCAAACCTACTATTTACGGAGCCAGGGCTGTGTAGCGGTATCAGATCATCTTCTCAGCACGCAACGTGAAGCTAGCAGACCACAGGGCGATATTTCACAAATTTGACATAAAAGTGTATTAGCTTACAATCGCTTACAATTCCACACAACACAGGATCTACAGCACTAGAGCACCAGCATCCCAGACCAAAACAAGTACTTTTGGGCCACACACACGCACGCACGCACTATCAAAAAACAAAAACCTGGCAAGAGAAATTGATAATGGTACTGTATTACAGTAAAGGATACTTACAGTACCAGTACATTTGTGGTTACTGTAAGGGAATGCTACAGCATATGTTGTTTTGGTATTGTTGAAATATCACACTGATATAAGATGTAAGGAAAAGTCAGGGATGTCACCAGATCTGTTGTATCAGGGTTTTAGCACCCCAGAAATATGAATTAGCCCCCCCTTATCACTGCAAGATGTATTTGTACTTTTTATTTGTTTTTTTTTCTCAATTCTAAACATTTTGGTAGCCGTGTTTTGAATGTATCCCTTCATTGTGTAAGAAACAGTTGCGTAGTCTGCGTTATTGACAGCTTATGTGCGTTGTTTTAACCTAGAGGTGATAGGTTGTGTGGGAGTTGTTATAAATGTATGTGAAGATATGAGAAATAGTGAGTTGGTCCAGGATTTGTGTCTAAGCATTTGAGAAAAACTAAAACTAAAGAAGAGAGTTGGTATTTCAGTGCGAGGTCATTTTCTGTTCAGTCATTACTCCACTATATCCTTACAAATGTTGTTTTATTGTTTAACATATTGTACAGTTGATTTGACCCTAGACATTGGGATTGTGTTATTTACATAGTAGTTATGTTTATTTTCTTGACTCATTGTGGACTTTTTCTTTAAACTTACATAAATTCCTCTGCCAGACCATTGCTCTCATCTTAATTTCTTTTCGCTGAGATTACAGAAACGCTGTTCTCGTTAGCAATCGCGTAGCCACCCTGCAGCCCAATCAGCGTGGGTTAGTGAGATGATGTTGAAGTCAAGCGTGTTTTGAAATGGTGGTAGAGCTAGATAAGCCGATTCAAACAATTGTAGCAACTCTAATTGGTTCAGTGCGGTCCAATAGTTTCAAAATTAACCACAGGTCTACACTGGAAGCCACCAGGCTAACAAAATCCACCCGCTTCCAGTTTTTATTGACTGGTAAACATTGAGGAAACTTTATCTCTTAGGTTTGCATGGAACTTCTGAGGCTATCCTGAGAATATCCTTCTCATTAAGAATGAGAGGTTAGTGATAATTGAGGGACTGTTGATAATTTTGGTCACACGTGTATCTTGTGGAGATATAACAAGTCAGTATGACTTTCGAGTTCATCTGGGACATTATATTGTTGCTGAATTCCACGGTCTGAGGAAAATATTATATCATCTTTAATGCATTCCCCTTTTGGATTCACAAAATAATTACCAGCACTTGCCATCTGTTTGTCATGATTTTATCTTTGCTAACGTATTTGCATATTAAAGCATTAATTAAAATCTCTGAGGAAAGGAATGCCTGCTTTAAAACTACCTCTGAAGGCGATCCGCGTGCAGCTCCTAAACTTGTTTTATTTATGTTTGCTTGTTGTTTACTGAATTGCACGAGGTTTTTATAGGTTCTCTCATGAGATTTGGTGTGCCGCGGCCAGCCAGAACTATGTTGTCTGAACGGGCATCATTAAAGGTGAAGGCAGCAATGCTGGTGTTTTGATAGAGTTTTGATATTTTAACCCCCCCCCCCCCCCCATATTGGTCACGCAAGACTGGGGTAATGTTGTGTAGTATGCTCTGCAATTGTATTCCCTATTTACCCAGGGCTTATGTAGTGATTTTCCTTTTCTATGTTATTCGCTGAATTTGACAAAGTGTATTATCTTTGCCTGCAATCGCTGACCCTACCTTTAATGCCCGGGTCTCATTGAGGGTCATAGGAACATGAATGGCCTTATGATGACGAGCCATTGTAACTGAATAGTAATCAGGACAATGTTGAACAGAGTCACACCGCTGGGATTTGTCTTGCCGTGGCACGAAGGAACGGCGAATGTGTTAAATAGCTAATCTTTTCATCAGAAATTAGCAGGTGGCCATATCAGGCCCTCCCTTCCGCTCAGCCAGATCGTACAGTGGGAAAGAACCACAGAAAATGTGATTCTGCTTGACGAAAAATATAGAATGTCTGCAAGTGAGGGAACGCGTGGCTTTTATTTGTTGCTCTGTGGGGGAAGGGAAGCACATATGTGTTGTGAGAAAGTCCCATTTTCTGTACATTTGCCTTGTCAATGTGTGTCCACAAGGATGGTAGATGTGAATATTTAAGAGATCCATCCATCCATCCATCTTCATCTGCTTATCTGTAGTCGGGTCGCAGGGGCAGCAGCTCCAGCAGGGGACCCCAAACTTCTGTTTCCCGAGCCATATTAACCAGTTCTGACTGGGGGATCCCGAAGGCGTTCCCAGGTCAGTGTGGAGATATAATCTCTCCACCTAGTCCTGGGTCTTCCCCGAGGCCTCCTCCCAGCTGGACATGCCTGGAACACCTCCCAAGGGAGGCGCCCAGGGGGCATCCCTACCAGATGCCCGTACCACCTCAACTGGCTGCTTTGGATGCAAAGGAGCAGCGGCTCTTCGCCGCGTTCCTCACGGATAGCTGATCTTCTCACTCTATCTCCGAAACTCCGGCCAGTCTCCTGCTCCAATGTCCCCTCACTCGCGAACAAGACCCCGAGATTCTTGAACTCCTTCACTTGGGGCAAGGACTCATTCCCTAGGAGTAGACACTCCATCGGTCTCCTGCTGAGAACCATGGCCTCAGGTTTTAAGTGATGCATGCTTAGAAGACGAGGCGAGGAAATGTGGATCCTCTCGTCTTTATTTACAAGAGTGTGTTCTCTTTTCCCCAAGTCTGTTGCCGCGCTGCTCTATTTGATCGCTGGCCTGTTTGTCATTAATTATTAATGATTTACCCGTCTGAAATATTAATCAACCCCGGCCTGGGTAAAAAGCAACATTCTGGGGGGCAAGTCCTCTGTAGCCATGACGAGGTGGTGCTGTTTACACATGCTTATCATGGGATTAAATTGACCCAGCTAACAGAAACTATCGCTTGGGGAAGGTGGGGGAAGAAAGGAGTGCAAAAGCTTTTTTGCCTTTTTTTTTAGGTGCCACATGATGTAGATGTAAAATGAACAGTACGTGCAAACCATATCTGTGTTTATTGTCAGGAATGAACCAGCATTGGCGCTCCTCTCTACAGCTCTTATGGTCTCGCGCCATCCTTAACCATTTCCCTGAGATGTAAACTCTGGTTCTGTGGGCGCTATACTGCAATTGAGTAGTGTACCATAAATATAATATAGCGTAGTGTGTGACTGATGCAGCAGAATGTTTATAGTTAGCTGGGGTCATGGGTCAAAAAGGGTTTATTTATCATCGCCCTCTTGTTCCGTTAGTTGTTAGATAGGATTACTAAGCCTGTGGTGTGAACATAAGTGGGCTTTGCATTTGGACAGTTGTGAAAGTCAGCATTTCACGGGTGAAGTCAAGTGACAATGTTGTCCGTGTATCCACAGCGTGGAGTAACTGTCGACGTGCGGTCGTCTTGCCGAGTGATAATTACATCTGTGCGGCTGTGGCTGTGTGTGTGTGCGTGTGGGTGTGTGTGTGTGTGTGTGCGTGTGGGTGTCTCGCTGCCCTGCGGACGCAGAGGAGCGCTCCAGGCACCCTGTCTGTGGAAGACAAACAAAGGGCACAACAGTCCTTCAAAGAAGGCAGGGATAGACACTTTTCCTGCTGTCACAGTACTGGAGATCCTCCCACCCCCCCAGAGAATTGTTGATAGCAGCAGCTGAGGAGGGAGGGAGGGAGGGGGAGCTTTGTACTTCACCTTGGAGGAATGACATACAATCCGTAATTACGGCCGCTAACTACTAGCTGTGTGACGTGTTGCGAGCGTGGCGGTGGGCGCATGATCCCGGCAACGGGTGCACCAACCAGGCCGGTCTGTCCCTGAGGACGGTGGGTATGTTATGTCCCCTCCCCCACACACTCCCACAGACATCACGGTCAGTCTCGGTGCACGGCTAGGTGACAGGACAGCCCCGACCGCGCACCGCACCGCACCGCAGCGAGCGAGCCGCTCAGCGTTTACGCTCACGGAGGTGATGGCTTGCATCATGGTCGCCCGGGGTACGAGAGGGGCTCCTGGGACCATGGCACCATGGTGCGTTGGCAGGCAGTGCCAGCCATGCATCAGGAGGGGAGGGGGACGCCACTGTTCACACGGTGACACATATTGTCACCTGTCGAGCGAGGAGGCTGCTGTGTGGACGCTTACGTACGCCTTTAGTCCAAGTCCTCCTGCGCTGAACCAAACACAAATATTCTCCCTCGCTCTCTCTCTACCTCTCTACCTCACTCTCCCTCTCTACCTCACTCTTTAAATGTCTCCCTCTTTTTTCTCCCTCTCTCTCTCTCTCTACCTCACTCTTTAAATGTCTCCCTCTTTTTTCCCTCTCTCGTTCTCTCTCTTTCTAAATTACAACCTGTTTCACATTACTTCTACTCCTGATATCTCTGGAAGGGATGGATGAGCATCTCCTAGAAAGGAGGTGTGTGTGTGTGTGTGTGTGCATGCGCACCGCCACAACAACAACAGCAGCGGAAACACACTCCTCGCTGCACTCCTGATGTATTTTCAGGCAGAAACAGGCATATTTGCCAGCTGTGTAATTTACTGCGGCTCTCATTTGCATATTAAAGCCTTAATTAGCCCCTCTGAGTGTGTGTGTGTGTGTGTGTTGGGGAGTTAGGCAGCAGGGGTGTGTGTGAGTGTGCATGTATGTGTGTGTGTGTGTGTGTGTAGGGGGGTGGGGAGTTGTTGTGGTGTAATCAATGTGCGTGTAGAAATCTGTGTTGTGGGCTCCTCAGAGGGGCCACAGAGGCCACAGAAACAAGCAGCCCCCCTTTCCCTTGGCTTGAAGCGCCTGTCTTCCCTGCTGCCCCTGCAGCGCGTTAAGTTAGCTAGCGCGCTGAGTTAGCTAGTTAGCTGCCCCTGCAGCGCGCTAGCTATCGTTAAGTTAGCTAGCTAACGCAGTGTGCTAGCTAGTGCTGAGTTAGCTAGGAATTGCTTTTACAGCGCTGGCACTACTCTCCACCTCTAACCAGGCTGACCTACAGGCTCACGCCAGCCTCTACCCCTTCCCACTAGAGCCACACTGCAGTTACGTTAGCAGGCAACAGCAGGGAATGTCCAGGAAGGGGCGCTATAACGCAATCAGAGTGCCTTTGCACTCTTGGTTGTTGTTGTTGTTACAGTAAAGAGCCACCCTCTGTAACCAACCAATGTGAGATGACACAACCCACTAAGCCTTTCTTCATTCGTATACGCACGCCACTCTCTCAGGTCCAGTTGGCATAGCGACCATCACGAAGATGCTTCTGCAATTGGTATGGGCCCCCTGCATAACCGGGTTGGGGGGGTGGTGTGGTGTGTGTGTGTGTGTGTGTGTGTGGGGGGGGGTATAGACGGGGGTATCGGATCGCATCGTCTTGCCGACGCGAGTGTCCTTGTGCGCCACGCTCAGATGGCCCCGAGTCGCTCGTCTTCTGCAGCCGAGGGCCTCTCATCTGACTACCATGAAGGCCTCGTATGTCTGTTTGCCCAGCTCTCCTTCCCCTCTCTCTCCCTCTCTATTTCTCTCTCCCTCTCTTCCCCTCTCTCCCTCTCCCTCCCTCTCTTCCCCTCTCTCTCTCTCCCTCTCTCTCCCTCTCTCCCTACGTCCGTTTCACTTTTGAATGGCGGACCTGACGGCTGAGATTGGCTCAGTCTCCAGGGTGTGCTCTGAATATTTTCCACCATGAATACATAATGGCTCGATGTCTTAGAGAATCTGGGAGCCGGCTCCTTTTGCCCTGCAACAACCTCACACTACGCTACCCCCACATCCACGCCCCACCCCCCCCCTTCCCCAAAGTCCTTAACCCCAAACAATGGTTACCAAGATGCATTACAGACTAGACCATGGAACCAGTTGGGTTATGGAGTCTTACTGTGATGCAGGTAACAGAAAACCATTCTTATATCAGCTGGTTTGAAAATGGACATAAACGGGGTGAAATAAGAGTCATTACAAGTTAGAACGAGTCTTACAGGCAGGGTCAGCCATGAATGCAATCTGATTAAGGCCGATTACATTTACATTACATTTACTTTAATGGTCATTTAGCGGACGGCCGGACACTTTTATACAAAGTGTCTTGCTATAAGTGCACTTGTCAAAAGCTGAAAAGGCCTTATGAAAAAGGCAAATGTCTTCTATTAGAACTGGGATTGGCATATACAAGTGCCTTATGCTGCAGAGAACATCTGATGATGTTAGGAAGTGAGGAGGCGTCTCAGCTCTGAGGAGCTGCTATGAGGAGGTGCTATGATGGAGAGGGAGAGAGGTCAGATCTTTAAAGAATCTCAGCTCTGAAGAGCTGCTATGAGAATCTCAACTCTGAGGAGGTGCTCTAAAGGAAGTGCTATGAGAGAGGTCAGTTGTTGAAGCATCTCAGTTGTTCCTCTCTCCTGCCTTCTATGTTGTGTGGCGCCATGTTCTCCCCTCATTAGCCAGGCTCCCCCCCCCCCCCCCCCATCCCCCCTTGCAGGACAACAGGAATGCCACCGTCCTGCTCAAACCCCAGCCTGAAATGACACACGTCCCCCCCCCCCCCACTTCCCCTTCCATCCCTGCCTCCCCCTTGGCCTCCCCCAGCCCGGGCACCATGGAGGGGAGGTAATTGGATTTGTTGTCACCTCCGCTGGCTGCCAGACCTGGCCTGTCAGCGCAGCTTAGCAATGAAGACATCATCGTCACGGCGACCCTGCGAGAGGATCAGCTGGCGGGTTTGTGCCGGCCGCACCGCTAATAAACCGGTGGCCGGGCCGATGTCTCCCCCCCCCTTCACCAGGGTGCAGTGCCAAGGCTTGGAGGGTCGGGGGGGCTAGCGGAGATTGAGCTGCCTTTATTAAAGCCAGATGCCAGTGACCGGCCCGCTACTGTGCCCACGCAGCAGGAGAGGGCATGGCAACACCCCCCTCCCCTCACGCCTCCCTGGGCCCAGCGGGCAGCGGTGTGGGCAGGAGGTGTTTCCTCCTCCTCTTATTGCACCGCTGACAGCAGGCCAGACGCAGTCAGGGTCTGCCGGGTTCACTTGTCCCCTGGTTCGCCCTCTTACAGACCCCCTCAGACCCCCTCCAAACCCTCCAGACCCTCAGACCTCCTCCAGACCCCCTCCAGACCCTCTAGACCCCTCCAGACCCCCTCCAAACCCTCTAGACCCTCCAGAGGCTCCAGACTCCCCCCTCCACCCAGACGCATATGAATTATCTTGCGTTTAAAGCTGCTTATCTAAGCTTTAGGAATACTTTAGACTCACTCTCAATTAGGTAATAATCAGTTGATTTGTTTTGATAGCTGGCCAAAGTCATTAGTAACTTAAGTATGCACTATGTGAAGAAGACAACTTTTACAGTATTCATCTTAGCATCCTCAACCATCGTATCCACGTTCTCAGTACATTATCTGGGTTCAATGCATTGTCTCTAATGATACATCTACATGGAATGGGTCAATAGCGTGACGTGATTAACCAGCAGCTTTAATAAAAAATAAAAAGGTTGTTTTTCAACGTGTGAGAAAAATAGTGAGAAACCAGTCCCCTGGTTTGATTGGCCTACATTTACGGAAGACAGGGTCTTAGGTTAATTTTTACCCAATCGCGTTTGGTCCTGCATTCCTTATTTGGGCACGCTGGCGATAAGCGAGGCGAGGGCGGTATTGGTTGTGGTTGAGTCAGAGCTCAATACGTGTATCAATATCAGCTGGCAGGGCGGATGATGATGAGCATGAGACAGATGGTCATTGACAGATGACCATGTGTGTGTGTGTGTTGGGTGTCAGGGACTTCCTGTTCAGCATGACACTGCTCACACACACACACACACATGCTCGCGCACACGCGCACACACACGTTTGCACACACACACTAACACAACGCCTGCACACATTTTTTGCACATGCACTCACACAAACACACACACACATTTTCTCACATGCTCACAGACACACAAACATCCTCACACAGACAGACGAACACGCACACACACACACGCACACACACCCCAACACATGCTTGCACACGCATACACACACACATCAATGCACACACCAGCACATGCTCCTAGACAAATCGCACACACACAAACACACACACACACACGGCGCCTGGAGACCATGGTGCTTGGTGCGGTCGCCCATAAGATGGGGAGGGAGGGGGGAGAGAGAGAAGGAGAGAGAGAGAGAGAGAGATGCTCTCTCTCTCTCTCTCTCTCAGGTGCACACTAACTATATCTTCTCCCTTAGTGTCTGTTGTAAAATGTAATGATGGACCATGTACAAACCCTTACACACACACACACACACACACACATTGAAGCATACAGTATGTAAACACACACACACTGAAAACAGAATAAGTTATGAATGACCATAAAGCAGACACATCAGCTGTGCATGCAGAGACACTTTAACAACCCATTAACTACCAACAGGCTAGCAGAACCCCCCCCCTTCCCCCCCTCAAATGTGCCCTCGGCTCCCCACACTCGAGGGAGTGTGTGGAGCCCTCTCTGTTCAAGGGGTTGGAATAAGCTAATTCCCCCCCTCGCCTCCCCTGTACCCTGTATTACAGTTTTAGCTTGGAACGCAATGCCACAGCGCAGTGTAGAGTTGTTTGGGAAAGGGGGTGCGGGGAGTAGAGCAAGCCTTTGCTTACGTCTGTACTTGAATCCTTGAGTCTGGGACGCAGTGCTGGCTAACTGTGTCAATACCCGCCTCCTTGACTGAAGAGGTATTTTGATTCGCCTATGTAACTCGGTGACAGTCGGACGTCAAATTTACAATGAGGAATTTGTTGGAAAACTATGACACGACTCTGTCTTTGGTTTACTGCTCTTAGTGGGCTTAAAATAAATATATTACATTATATATTATATATACATGACAATATTACATATATTTATATTATCAATACATTTTAAATTGGTAAATAAAGCACTGAGAGGCTGAGACTAGGGTCTATGTGTCAGACGTTCAGCACAGAGTTACCTAGGTGACGTAGTGCTGATGGACAGAAGAGGTGGTCTAGCGATGTCTACGGGCGGGAGAGTGTTGGTGGAAGGGGTTAACGGGACAAGGGGATTGGACACAGGTGTGGGCAAATCACCCGTCTCCACAGTAAACGGAGCCCAGGGAAGCAGGTTTTGGGGAAGGTTACACCCTTAAACCGTATGTATACTGTAAATGGACCCTCCCAGCATTTATCAAGAACGGGTTTGAAGACCGCGTTGTGCTGGCTCTGTACAGTTGTCATGAGCGAGGAGGCTAAATATAGAGAGCTAACCAATATTTGAACCAGCCTGCAAACATGTAAATATTTGCTGTAAAGTTTGACATTTTAACATTGAAGTCCATAAGGAGGTTGACTCCCTTTTGGAGCCAGCCTCAAGTGGCCATTTGAGGAACTGCAGGTTTTAGCACTTTCGAGTTGTATTCATTTCTCAGCACCAGAGGTTCCCACTTGGGCGTAGCGGGATGTCCCCTTCTTCAAATCAACAAACTTATGACTGATCTCCTTAACGCTTTTTTTTTTCTCGCTCCTGGAAGATTTCCCATAAGCATTTTGAATCTCTTTAAAAAATAAATATCTATTTCCGCTAAATAAATGTTAAAAAAAATAAATATGTTGATTGTTTTCCAGAGAAATGTAGCCTAATTGCTTGAAATAATAATCTACATTCGACCTATACTTAATGAACAGCTGACATCATGCACCATATTAAGGCAGCAATATGAAATATCACTATATATAAGCATGTGAAGCCATTCTTGCTAGGGATGTATTGGTTTGTGATCGCAATGTAATAGAAACGCCATAAGATATTATAATAGGCCCGGCTCGGGCCCCCAAACCATAGCGGGCCCCGGTGCAGGAGGTGACCTAGTTGCAGGAGGTGACCCCGGTGCAGGAGGTGACCCCGAAGATAGTTGCGTATGATACAGAGTCTTGTACTTGGAAACCAACGTGAGTGATTGACAGTTGCAGGGACTTGGCAGAAACAACGGTGAATTATCTTCAGGTCAGTTATAATTACAGATACATAAATACAATTACAGTACCTTACATTATTACATTACAATCCTATGCATTACAGGCTATTAATGACATAGCAATAGAAGAATATTCAGTGATAGGAAGGGATTGTGCAGCACTTTTTAATTAATTCTTACAGGATTCAACATGCTAAGTAAAATCAACGTCAACGTCAATTGAATATCAACCAATATAATAATAATAATATTAATAATATATTTAGCATAATACATTAACTACAGTTATCGTGTGACCTGCTTTTGCAGCCACATGGAAAACACCCAATACCCATGCAGATAAAAGCGCGTGAGGTTTTGTTCTGTACTGTTACAGGGTTGTTAATATCTTATTAACATTTAATTAACACACAGCACTTGTATATTTCCATAAAAAATAATATATAATTAACAACCTATAATTAAAAGAGTATTTATTAAAGCATAGAATATAAAATGTATAACTGCATTTCTGCATTTATATTACTTTGCGGTAACAGTGGAATTCAGCAATGTTCTCAGTGGCATTGAACCCTCATTGAACATTAACATTCAATTAAATTGCGGGGGGAGGGGGGGGGGGAAACAATACAAAACAAAACAATACATATTTTTTTTAAATGATCTAAGACCCACCTGAGGCTGGGAACCCTACTGTAATTGCACAGCTGAGAGGAATTAAAAACAACCGCATGTTGAAGGAAGAAAGGTGAGGGAGTCAGGAAATGGGGGGGGGGGACGGGTGATAGGTGCTATTGTTGAATGTACAGTCATACACTAGTGTGTGCAGATGTCTTTTCTGTGAGTGTGTGTGTGTGTCTTCACACTTGCAAACCTTCCATATAAGTGCCACATATACACAAAAAAACACAATCGCCCCCGTTTTATTCACAAAACGTGCGGCTCTGCTGTTATACCGTAATTCCAGAGATCCAACTTCTTGTTTTCCCTGCTGTGATTGTATTTTGACATGGCCGCTGCATCCGTGCTTCCCGCTGAATGAATCTCGGTGTAATTATCAAATCATAACTTCCCAAATAGGCTGATGGTGCAATTACAATTAAGGCACATGCTAAAGGCTTGCACCCCGATAATGCAACACGTTGAAAACAAGTTTTAGCAATGCTGCACGCCCCTTAAATATACTATGCGTCAATTTCATCATTACTATAATAATCACTCTGAAATACAACCCTTTATTTTACTTGTAGGCTACAATCTCATGCACTATACTGAATCTATGACATTTAAATACTTAACTTAAAATAATATCAAAAGTTAAAGAGTAAAATGTCAGAATTCTTTTTCCATTATATTTTTTGTGTGTGTTTTGCTTAATCTGATTTGATATCTGCACACAAAAAAAAGTCACAAATTGAAGCGTCTACAGTATATGATTATTTTTGTTGTCATGTTGTGGTATGTCTGGTCTTTCTGGAAGCATTATGTATAATTGTGGTAGCAATAAAAAAAAAAAAAGTAATTATACCTTATGATTTAGTTATTTAAAGATTACACCCAGTAGTGCTAGTGTGAAACTTACCAAATCGTATTTAGTCTGTTGCGCCTTTCGTTGTCATAACCTCACAGTCAAACGTCTTACATGTGGCAGTTGTGTTGTTTGTTATATGTGATAGACAAACTCTCGGGTGTCTTTCATTCTTCCAGCTCTCACGCCTCCTGATTTCTCTCACTGTCGCAACGCAAGCCTCCCAGGAAGTTATTTGGTATACAACAGTGACATCTTCAGGCCATCCCGTGTAGGGAGAAACGTTGTACAAGAGGAACAATAGAAAACACTCTTAAAACACCTCTCTGTCTGTTGATGTAGGCTCCCCAGAGAGATGAAGAGTGAGCCAGGCAAGAGAAAGAGAATTTGCTGGTAATTACTGGCATTTATGTAAAGAGAAAAGGGCTCCTGTAATATGCTCAGAGTGCATTCATTAACATTTACTTAGCATTATTCCGCTTTCACAAAATAATAGTGCAATTCCACAGTTTTGTATACTGCCTGTGAAAGTTCCCCGAAGTAGTTACGATACATGGAGTAAAAACTGTTTGGGTTAATGTGTCGTTTTAACTCAGTATATAAAGTGTTCGCTAATTGTCGGAAACTGCTGTTATACAGTAAGAGGTTTTACAGCACCAGAAATGTATACGTTTGTATAATTTGTGTTTTCAGTAGGAAATTTACCCCCGCCTATAGTTTTGTAAATTATAATTTTTACAGGAATATATGATTTTATTTTGTTTTTATTTTGTATTATTTAATTAAAACAAATATGGGTGATTTTGAGATACAAGGATGTTTCACATTTGGAATTTTAACCCAGACTCTCACTCAGGTTTACTGTAACTGGCCGCTATCGTATACAGTGGAGGGGTTCTCTGTTTATGTTTACTGAATGTCGGTACTTTGTAAGATATTTTATCATTTCCTTTCATACACCTACAGCTCAAATTAAAATGTTAGTCTTCCTTTTTGTGTTAACATATTATACAGCCCTTAGGGAAACATTAAGCTATTCCTTAGGGTTTAAAGCACATACATTGTTGATCGGTGGCAACAATATGAAGAAAACACACACACACACACACACACACACACAAAATAACGCCACTCGCATGATACTTGAAACTGGCATCTGAAATGTCATTTACATATATTAGCATATAAAGTAATTGGCACAGATGCCAAGGAAACAGACGCAAACAGATTAATTGTCATCAACCAGTCGTGGTGACATAGTTAAAAATGAGCTCCTTTTTAAGGCACCAATTATCAGAGAATTTTCAAAGTAACCTCTTTTTTTTTTTTTATCAGCGATTTTCTTCCTGGTGGTTTTTCTGCTCAGTCGCCCAACACGCGCGCACACGCACACACCTACACACATACACACATGCATATTATGCGTAGTATCAGCATCCTAAATGTATAAATATTGTAAATAGCTGTCTGTTGTCTTTCAAGTGCTGTCTTTGAAATCAGGCCGTGCAGAGTCCGGGCTTGAAAACAAGCACATGTGCCTTTGTTTAGCCAGAGACCACAACAAGCGGCACATTCTCACACATGCTCATTGTGAGAGACTGTAATGAGTTTACACAAATACAAATGAGAATTCATCTGTCAAGTTTTCCGTATGTTTTTTTTTGTCTTTTTTATGAAAACTCTCCCTAATTTAAGCACAGGTAAGATTAGTTTTTCTCTCTCTCTCTGCATGTGCCCACACACATTAATTCATTTTTAAAACAAGCAAAATAAAAAAAAATTGTGTTTCAGCTACACATGCTTGCATCTGATAAAACCCACCATCTTCATTGTTTAAGTATTTTCCTCTATACGCGGCAAATCTGTCATCGCTTCTCATCTATCACAGCACTTACATAGCAGTAGTAGATATTTCTTACATAATTCAACACAAACTGCAGAACACATTAAGATGCATGCAGGTGTGCGTATGTGCGCGAGCGTGCGTGAGAAAATAACATGCATAAACACTCCACACCACAACACAGCACTTAAGCATGTAGAGAGCCTGGGTAATAGATGGAAGCGCTGCCAGCAGGAGCTAATAACTGGGTAGGGGCTAGCTTGTCTTCAGGAATGTGCGGCTAACAAATGAAGGAGTTTAGCTGCCCGCCCCACCCCACACCCCATTACTAGCGACACCACCCATACCGCCACTAACGAATGTGGAAACCTTGATTTGGGGAAATACAAGAAGGCCCGCCATGGCGCCACTTGGACAATAGCAAGCAGTTCGTTCGTAGTTTGACAAGGCAGAAATGCTACATGACTTGTTTTAATTTCTGCTGTCTATAATTTCTAATGTTATTAGAGTTATTGGATGATGATAATATAGTTTTGTCTATCTAATAATTACAGTAGTATACTGTAGTATATTTTATCTTAATTGTAATATGTACATATATTATTGGTTGCATACTGGTCAGGAACGTCTATCTGTTTTTAACATTTTAGAAAAGCATGCCCTATACGTGTGTACTGTACTATGTGTGTGTGTGCGTGCTCACCCCATATCTGACCTTGCACGCGTGGTAAGCGTGTGTGTGTGTGTGCGTGCGTGCGTGCGTGCGACCATGTGTGTTTATATTCCTTAATGACTTTCTAATTCAGGGCCAGCAGGAACCTGCCTTTATCTCTATTAGTTTAGTAGCCTGGCAAACAAAGAGAGTCTGTGAAGTTGGCACGGTGCCAGGCCAGAATCCCAGCCGTAAACGCACTGGTCCATCTGCGTTCTGCCCGACCCTCCATCGTCGCTCCCCTTCCCCGGGTGTGAAATCCTCCCATCTCCGCTGCGGTGGAAATAGAACGTATACTGTATATACAGTATATACAGTAGCTATGTATATGTATGTGTTTATTCATACCTAGCGTGGTAGCGTAGCTGATACTGGCCGATACCGAACGTTTCACACGCACAATAGTCTGTGCAGAGGCCTTGTGCGTTCTGGTTATGTTCTGAGTGTGTGTGTGTGTGTGTGTGTTTTCCTTGTTTAACCGTAGATTGTGCCATCAAACTGAATGTCTGCTACGTTTGTTACCGTGGTGATTAAAACTACCTCCGAGGGACAAATGATGTGAAATGAAGGGAAACGTAAAAGAAGGAAAAGAGAAAACAAGACACCCTTGTCTTTCGACTCAATCTGCCAGTTAACATTAGTGGGTATTGACACACAAAGAGGGTAAACGCAACAATGAGTCAACGCCACTGCATTAAAGGTGTAGTCAGCGACGCTGGAGACACATCTACACTAAAATACCTCTTCCTTCAATGCCGCATATAGGGCACCATTTTGTTTGTGGTCCTATTTCCAGCGTCAATGTAGCCTGTGTAGGAACACAGGGTCATTTGTTTCAGTACACGGCGAGCGTATCAGCTTACCATCGCTGTGTACCTTTCACCGACGCTCTTGTCAAATGCACATTTCCCATGATAAGATGTGACTGTAAAGTAGGTCCGAGCAGCAGTGACACAGTGGTTTAACGGCAGGGTTGACGTGACCATGAGAGAGACGACTACAAACGAGAAAACATGACGGGCGTGCCGAACAAAGGCACCGTCGCTGTCATTGCGTCACCCGGCAACCCGTAAAGCCCCTGTCCAACAGCACAGGTGTTAATGCATCAATGCGTTAATACGTCCGAATAGACCAGAGGTCTTCAACAGGGGGTCCTCCAAAGTATTTGAAATCAACAATATTTCCTTCCGAAAATGTTATTCTCAGAAAATATACATGAACATAAATACAACCTGTGCTATAAATATATAAATCTCTCAATAATGATTTGAATGGCTTAGTTAGTGGCCTACTAACTATAGTTCATGCCTATACATGGCTCTATAGGCCACCCTACACATTATTGTTGGCCCAGCAACTAAATATTTTAAATATCTGAATATCCCTGTACCGTGTTTCAGCCAAGGGGTCCTCTGGATTAGACCTATCCTCTGGGCGCATGCAGACATCTTGAGTGCCATCTTCCTGGTTGTCCTATAGTGGACCTGGAAGGCGGGACAACTGACGCAGGAAGCCGAGTGCATCATTGCAGCCAACCGGACCAAACCTTTCAGGCCTTCCATCATCGTGTCGTTTTCAGGTTATCCAACAGAAACATCTCCATCCTCGGGGCAGTCAATCATTCCTCTCCGACGCGCACTCACACGCACGCGCACGCAAACACACTCACGCACACGCACACGAGAGGCAGAAAAGCAGGGACAATGTTGCCACCGGTGCCATTCGGTGTACGTGTAGTGTGTCGGTTTATGATTCAGAGTGTACAGAACAGTGTGTTAGACATGCACGCACGCACGCGCGTGTGTGTGTGTGTGTGTGTGTGTGTGTGTGTGTGTGTGTGTGTGTGTGTGTGTGTGTGTGTAAGTAAACAGTCACACACACTGTTTACTAGTTTATGGGCCATACACTCCATATGCACGTCTGAGAAAGTGTGTTTGACCTGTTTGGCTCTATTGTGTCACTAGTGGCATCTCTCCCTCTCTCTCCTCCAACCAACAGAAGGTGGGTGCATCACCCCCTCCCTCCACAATCCTCTCACCTTATCTACCCCCCCCCCCCCACACACACACACACACACACACACAGATG